>VXAX01006529.1:229-12785 GCA_013399835.1 Leptocoma aspasia | reverse complement strand
CCGGGAGCCGCCGGGAGCGGCCCCCCACGAACCTGCGCGCTCGGGCCCCGCTCCGCCGCTCCAGAGACCGCGAGTCGGCGCCGCGCAGCCCAGCAGCCCCCGCGGCCCGCCCGCCCCTCGCGTGCGCGCCACTTCCGGGCAGGGGCAGCGGCCACAGCGCGGCCCGCCGGGATTCCGTCACCCGTTCTGTTCGCAGGGGCTGCCACTGAGCGCCAAAATACCAACTTGAGTTTGTACAGTGGTGGTATAGTTACATTTATTAAGTATTGCAAACAGTCACTTAAACACTACAGATGTGTTTGTATAGATGTCGGCATCTATAGCGCTACAAACACGGGAATCGCCTACAAACGAGTGAAAATTTTAAGAAATAGTATCGACTTTACAATTGATTTGACTTCCAGATTGCTTAATTTTCTAGTTTACAAGTGAAACAGTAAAACAGTGTCTACCATAATACAGGTCCAATTGCACAAATATTGTGTTTACATTCAACTGTTTTTGAAAACATATTACACAGACAGGTAAGAGATCCCTGCTCTGAGCTTCCCCCTCTTGTAGGCTGCTGACCAGAGGTCAGAATCCTATTCCTCTTGCTCAAGTTCATTTTCCTGTCTGTGCCCAAGACCTGACTGAAACACACCTTTTTGGGATGTGCTACATGAGTTAATTTAAAAAGGCATTGTAGGTTATTGTGAAAAATAGCACCAGCTGAAATTTAACCGTGAGTCTGAACTCATTCTTCTCTCAATTTACTCTAACACATTGGAAATCTCTGAGAAATTAGGATTTAACTGAAGTCCTAAGCAGTAATTTCTCTGACTTTCATTTATGCCAGACCAACAAACGCTTTCCTGACAGGGGAGAACTGAAGGCGTTTTTTCCACTTTGCACTTAACACCGAGGCAAAAAAGCAGCATTTGCTTGCCTGCAGGTTGCCCACGGGCACAAAGCAGAGTCCAGCTTCCTGTGCCTGTGCTCCAGCCCTGGAACAGCATTGTCTTTCACCAACATCAAGCACCTAGTTTGCAAGCAGTTGGCAAGTGGATGCTGAGGGGTTTGGCTTTGCTAGTCCTCACCTTGTTCTTAGATCCTTTCACTGACTCAGGACTGTTGGTGACAGGATACAGGCCAGACTGAACCTCAAGGGCAGCCACAAGCAGCCGTTCTATGCTTGTGTTTTTCAACAAACATGAAGCTTTATGGGTACATAATTTGCACTGAAAAATTAAATAAACACGTTGAGTTCTTTGTGGTTTCACTCACTACAAACATCACCTTCATGTTCTTGTGATGTTGTTCTTTAAATCTTCGCCTGCCCTTGAGAAATTCTCAGCTGTAGAGATTTCCAGGAGAAACAAATTCTTGTTCACCTGCTTGGCCCACACATTTCAAACAGCCTCAGAGTTCAATTCTCCACACCCCTCTAGAATTTGGAGTCTTTAAACAAATTACACAGGATCCTTAAATTATTCTCAGTGAGACGGGTAACAAAGCAAAACACTGAACACAACATACAAGCTTCTGACATAGTGAGGCAACATATGAAAATATGAAAAAAAGAACTGTACATATACACCACAGAACTTCACATCAAAGCCAGAGTTGAGTGCCACCTGCTACAGCAGTCAAATGCAAGTCAGAAATAGCATAAAAATATGAAAGAATACTAATTTTTAAAAAGCTGAAAATGCTTATGATCAAGCAAAAGAAATATTATAAACTCAGAACTTACCACTTGGCAAAGTCCTCTCTTTGTATCTGAGAAATCCAATAAAACCAAAATTTCATTTTAGGCGGCAGTGCTGTTGTGGGAAGTTCCCATCACACCCTACAGCAGCCCTGTGCCATCCCTGCCTCTCACACCAATGTCTAACAGTTGTTTCTGCAGGCATTTTATAAACTGGATTGGGAGATCTGTGCTAAAAGATCCCAGGGCATTTCTTCATTTGGATCACCACTGTCAGGCCACTCAGAGTATGATCTGTTTGGCTGTAAATCACTTTACAAAAATACACTTTCTACACAGAATTTGAAGATCTCATATTAAGTTTTGAGAGAAATAATAAATAAAACAATACTACAGATAATTTTTTCTTCATGCATAACATACTTTGACAAGTTTCTTTAGTTGTTACCTTTGCTCAAGTCAGTGTTTAGAAAAGATCAGATGGTATTAAATAAAACAGAGAAGTTTGAATCTCAGGCGGATGTTAATTTTCCAGTCTCTCTCATTTCCTCCTTCCATTCCACACAGGTACACATCTTGAATTGATATTAAAAAAGAGTTAACACATTAAGGCTTTTCTCTGAACAGCCCTCCCCCACAAAAAAACACCCAAACTACAAATACCTGTTTATCAGCCAAAGACCCCTTTGCAAAGTCTTGCAGAGTCTGTTTTCATTCTCATTGGCAATGTAAAAAGAGTGTGAGAATGGCAAAGAGAAATGCCCTTTTACTTCTCCTGTAAAACTAGTGCACGCTTTTGGCCTGTGGTCTGGGGCTGCTACCAACATTTCTTCCCTCATTCCTAGCCTAAGCTCTTTTTTGCTCTGGCACTTAAAGGTAGAGTTGGAGGCATCCCATAAATGCCCATTTCTGAATCTGATAACCTAGTTATCCAAGTGATATCACTCTGTATATACCATACACTCACTTGTGTCAACGATCCATTTCTACAGCTACCTTCAGAATACAAAGTCTTCATCTTAAGCCCAGTAATCCTTAGAACTGTATTGTGTTTGGCTTTACTCATCTTAGCACCAAGTCATAGTTTCATCCAGTGATTAACAAAAACAAATCAATTTTTCACAGTAGTTCTTATGTTGCTGTACAAAGTATTATAAGAAAGTAATTTGAGAACTTCCATGACAAAGAATAATTGGACTGAAAAATATACAGAAATCTTGTTACCACATTTATGTTTCTGAGTTGTTTAAAATGAGAACAAATTACATCTAGTTATTAACCATGTGCACTAAGAGATTGTATTAGACAACCCCTCATGAGGTAATCAGTACTGTTATGAATACTGCACCTGCTGTTTTCTGTAACAGAAAGATGCAAATGAAATGCTTACACATTATACACACAGACACAGCCATGTGACCGCATAGCACTGGGAAGATTACCTACTGCTTCCCATTTATTCAGTTCAGGGTCGTATTTCTCAATGCTCTGCAGGTATGTTCCTTTTGAATAGGAATATCCTCCTGTTACATAGATGCATCCGTTCATAACCACCGTGCCACACTCCATCCTTCTCTCCATCGTGTGAGCCATCTGCTTCCACTCATTTTGCTCTGGGTCATAGCAGTCAGTGATCGTGGTCTGTCCACCCACAAAATAGATCTTGTTTTGTAATGTAATTGAACACAATCCGTATTCTTCAGAAAGAAAGGAATACAGTACAACTCAGCATGATAACATTAACTTAAACTGCAAGTACATGACAAACATTGGGCACCACTGATGGCAGCTGAATATTCTCACTGAGCTTAAGAGACACCTCAGGATTTTCTGCTACACTACAGCACCAGTACTCAGTGAAAATTGCTTTAAAATCTTACTGTTACCAGATGTAGAACATAGAGAAAACCCTTTTCAAATTAATATAAATAATTTTTGCCAAATGTCAATGAATAGTTAGATTTTACAGAAAGTTATATTATTTAATAGAATGTGGACATTCCTTAATTCAGTGTTTATATAGTGATTTCTATAGAACAGATGCTTGAAGAAGGTCTTCCTTTCCACTTTCAGAGTTTGGAAACAGCCCTTGCTGCCCTTCAGGCATTCTTTTTTTAACTAGGAATATGCCAAAACCCCCTAACTGGGTTTAAGGACTCCCAGGAACAAGTAATCAAATCAAGTTTTATGTTTGTTAGAGAAATTATTTACCTGGATGTGGACTTGTGGTGACTATACTCCACTCATTGCTACCTGAATGGTATCTCTGGATTTTATCGTAGGTGCAGCTTCCCCTGTACCCATAGTGACCTCCAGCGACATAGATGATGTCATGCAGGACACAGGCAGTGGCATTTCCAACTCCTGTTCACGGTGTGAAAGTCAAACATGCATTCAGACTGCACGCAATAACTATGGTCTCTTCCATCCAGAACTCCATTTGAAATTATTTGTTAATATTTTATTAACATTATATGCTTGCAAGTATTTAACTGAATGTGAATAAAATAGATTTATCAAGATACCAGCTTAAATCAGGAACAACTAAATAAAACTGCAGTAACCAATACATATTACACATAATACAACCACACAATAGTTCACAGGATTTTTAGGCAGTAATTAAAGTCACATTGTCTCACTGATTTTGGAATAGGCAATTAGTTGCACTCTTTCACTAAGTTAGAGTTGTTAAAAAATCACTTAGATGGCAAAAGCAAAGACAATGGGAGTTGAGATTGTTCAGAGTCTCGGGGTCCCTTTACTGATACTTTTAGTCATTCTCATGGTATTTCTAATTAAGCTATTGTATAAACAAGGACACAAACAGAGTGGAGCCATTTTACCTCTGTCTCTCGGACAACAAAATGAAATAAAGCAAAGGGGAGCCTGAGCACCTAAGAAGTTTCACACTTACGAAAACTGGGCAAAACAACTGCGTAGAATATGTAACTCATAGGATTAGCACAGCTACTTTTGAAGGAAGTAAAAAGAAAATAGTAGCAATGTCTGAGGAAAACGTACAAACAATGGAGAAAGTTGTAAAAGCCTGCTTTTTTTTTTTTACATATACATCCAAAAATTCTCTTGTACATAGAAAAATACTATGTTGCATTAACTTACAGTAAATTTTTATAACTAATTATAAATACTTGCATTCATTTATAAAAATGTATGATAAAATGTGTAACTGTAGTATTGTTGTTACTGTCACAAAATAATCACAGAATAGTCTGAGTTGGAAGGGACCCAGAAAGATCATCAAGTCCAACTCTTAAGTGAATGGCACATACAGGGATCAAAGCCACAACCTTGGCATTATTTAGCACCAGGCTCTGACCAACTGAGCTCGTATCAGAATCAATTCCCTTTGGTTAGACTGTGATTCATACATTTTTAGTAGATCACTACTTTGGCTGCTAGAAACAGGTATTAGTGCTTTTCATTATCCTCACTCTAAAGATTAAACAAAGGATCCTAAACAGAATAGGAGGGAACTCTATGCAGGAAGTTTTAAATTATGACACCTTTATAAATGACTACACCGAAAATCTTATATAAAAATAATACAGTCCCTTTATTGGAGCTTGCTCTTTGATTGTGTACGGAATGGACTCTTATCCTGGGTAGTTTTCTGATTTCCTTCTAATTTGAATAGAAATTTTATTCATGAAAGAAGGCAAAATTAAACTGAGACTACCATTTACTTTTCTACCTGCTCTTCTATGGCACAGCCCCAGCATAGCATTTGGATAGTTGTGGTCATTTGGTTAGTGAAGACCTGAACCAAAGCCCACTAACATTAACAGGAGATTCCCATGGACTTCTCTAGAATTTGGATCAAATCCTAAATGTTTCCGTGGCACTTAAAAATGGCAAATACAAAAGAATTGACATTGAAGGCAGACACCATACAAAAGTTTACCTACCTTTTATCATGTTTGCAATGGGAAGCCATTTCTCTATTAAAGGATCATAAAACTCAGCTTCTTGGACGGGAGCTCCCTTTCGGTACCCTCCCAATGCATAAATGCAGCCACTCAAGGAAACTGCGCAGTGGTAATACCTTGCATCGAGCATGGGGCAGCCTTCTGTCCACTCATCTCTGTCGCTGTTATATATCCACACGGTGTCAAGAGCTTCAATACTCTCTGTTCTGTAACCTCCCGTCACATATATGTCTGGCCCCAAACTAGTGACCCCATAGCTCTCTCTGGTGTGATCTGGCATCTCTGTTCCCTGGACCCATGCATTGGTTAAAGGATCCCAAACATGCACTTCTGATAAGGGATGCCAATAATATCCTCCAATTACATACATGGCTGCTGTGGATCTTCTGGAAAGACCTTTGGGATTGAGGTTGAGGGCATTATATATGAGTGACCTTATCTTACTGTCATTGAGTCGGCATTTTTTTTGCAGGCTTAAAGCTGACCTCAAATACACATTATCTAAGTCTAATTTGATGCAGCTCAGCACTTCACAGATGTCTTCAATTCTTCCTTCCACGTTGTGCGCAACCCACTTAATGACAGCTTCAATGGCTACCTCTTCTTTCTGAAGATTGAGATTCTCCCTGGAGAGAATGTAAGAGAGCTTCTCCTTCCCAATGTCCAGAAACTCTTCCTGCTTCCACACTTCGTCAAACTGCCATAACAATATCCTTCTGGACTCTTTCTCCAGCTCTGAGCAATCATGATATTCAGCAAAGGAGTGCATCCCAATGCAGTTGTCAGTATCTAAGTGCCTTACCAGAAACTGTTCACAGGCTTTCTTTACTGACACGAACTGGAGCAGGTCTGCAGCCTGGAGTAGGCTTTGGACATTTCTCTTTGTTATCTGGATCTGTGACGTGTATGCGTAATTCACAAGAGCTTCCAGTACTGCATGGCTGAGCCCGGGAAGGTTGATCTGGTTTTTGGATTTTTCTTTCATATCGGCTGTGAACATGGCTTTAAAATAACTGCTGCAAGCTGCCAGGGCAGCTCTGTGGCAGTGGAAGATGACCCCCGAAGCGCACTGCAGGGTGATGTCGGTGAACAGCCCGTCCAGGTAAAACGCCCGGAAGGCCTCCAGGAATCCGGCGGGGTGCGCGGAGTCCTTGTAGAGGTACGCGTATTCCTCCTGCCCGGCCGCGGCCATCGCCGCGCCCCGCAGCTCCCGCCGCTTTGTCCGCGCAGCCCGGCCGCCCTCCGGCTGCGGACCCGCCCGGGCCGCCCGGCACGGCGCTTACGGGGGCTCCCAGCCCGTGACCGTCTTTGGAAGAGCCGCTGCCGGAGGGAGCAGCGGGGCCGCAGCGACAGCTCCTATTTTGGTGCTCCGTCCGGGCCCCCCCGCGCACCCCTCCGCGAGGCCCGCGGCCCCCGCTCGCCTCGGGAAGGTCGCACCCGAACCGCCGCCGCCGCCGCCGCCCAGGCGCTCCCCAACCCGGGGCAGGGGTTAAAGGCTGTCTGCGGTGGTGACAGAAGGCCTGGCCGTATTAGGGACAGGAGCAGATGCCTGGGGAGCGTCACCAGCTCGGTGTCACTCAGCCACACAACAAAGCGAGGGGCCTCGGCCGCCGCTGTCAGCGACCTGAAGCCGCTTCTGGCAGGGCCGCCCCGCGCTCCCAGGGCGCTTGGAGGAGCGACACTGGGAAGAGCAGCAAGCTCCAAGGGTTCCCCCATTACCGGAGAGCAGGAGCCGAAAGGGAGCGGTCACAGCTCTCCCCAAACTCCTGAATCTGGCAGGATGCAAAAGACAGTGACAAATTATGCCCACAAACAGATTCCAACTATAAGTAAAATTTTCAGGAAGAAGGCTATATTGGGTTTTAAAACTCCTGAAAATGTGATTCACAATTTAGGAAGTTTTTTTTTTTTCCTGCTAGCAACACATTTTCTTTATTTGAAACACAGCATCCTCTGGTTTCAAGCAGCTGTGGGCTTTCCTTCATCTACAGCACGGTTTGGATTCTTTGCATCCAGCAGCCAGGCTCTCCCTGCCCTGCCAGAGCTTTCCTAGATTGAAAGAACTGCCAGTAATTTCTTCAGCCAAAAGGAGGTGAATATTATTATTAGCTAAGTGCCAGCAATACCCAAAAGGAGAAACTTTGAGAATTCCCACTCAGCACAGATGAAAAAGCATAATATTTTTCTATTAATTACTGGTGGTATTTCTGCCACAATGCCCAGCAGAAGTATGAACTAAGGAAATCCAGGCAGGAAAGTGTATATGGTTGTACCCCTCTGCCATCCTTCCTTCCCTGCTAACCCTGCACCAGGATTCAAACTGGCCCTTGGCCTTTACACAGTAGCATGAGAAAAAAAAAAAAAAAGATCCAAACTAACAAAAAAACCCCCACAAAACCAAAATTTCCCCACACCTACACAAATCTATGCCTTCCATTTTTTCAACCCCTCTTGATGCATTGTTAGCCCAGAGGAGTTTTGTAGTGTAACCCAGGAATTACAACAGCCCTGCTGTCTGACATGGGCCTGTCCCTCAGTTACACTACCCCATTTCTTTCTCTAGAAAATTCCCTTGTGCAGCCCTAACTCTTTATACATCCCCATGCTAACAGCTTTGTTTTGGTTGCATTTTCCATTTCATCAGCTTCTTGTGGGCAAGAAGGAACTTCTTTGAAGTCTTGGCTATTGCACTAGCACACAATAAAAAGGCTAAGTACTTGCATAGTAGTGGTGTATGGCAGCACACCTGTTACCATACAGAAAGTTTCCTGTACTAATATGACTTTTGTTATGCTTTTTTTTTCATAACATTTTTACCTAAGTCATCTCCCTCCCAGTGAGCAAGCCAGGAGGTCAGCAGCACTTAGTACTGAACACACATCCCCTTCAAGGAGCTTCTCCCTTTCTTTTAATTGGGCTACCAGCTTCAACCAGCTTCACTCTTTGGAGATACCTCCATTGCATCTCCCCTCCATTGTAACCAAACGTGGAAAAATTTGGTAATTGTGGTAATTTAGAAAAGTCCTTACTTTCATTAAGTGGGGGAAAAAACCCAATCAAGACCTGATTAATGGTCTGTCTACTGGAATTGAAAAATTTCTTCTGTCTCCAACATGCACTTCTGGCAAATATCATCAGCTCTACCCTCTGGTTCAAGTGATTAGAACATAATTGCTAATATTTCAAGTACTCTGCTTAATCTACTCTCAACTCCTGCATCAGCACTTTAATCAAAGCCACAGAAAGAAGCTTTTTGGAGCATGAAGAACAATTTCCCACCCAATATCTCACTCTCACAGGTCCCTTAAGCTAAAAGAACAATAGTTAGTGTAAGTGGAAGAAAAAGCTGAGTAATCATTGATATACTATTTTTTGTTTGTTTTTAAGCAAGCAGTAACTGAGATCTGTGGACAAACTGAAAGTAAGCTATTCCGAACTAAGTTCTGAAAAACACAGAAGAGACTCGCACAGAATCTGGAACATTCAGCAGCACATCTACAATTACAGAAACGCACAACTGTCCTGGTTTTGGCTGGGATAGCGTTAATTTCCTTCTTAGTTCAGTGCTGGATTAGTTCAGTGTTTTGGATTTACTATGGGAATCATGTTGATAACACACTGTTGTTTTGGTTGTTGCTAAGCGGTGCTTACCCATAGTCAAGGACTTTTCAGTTTCCCATGCTCTGTCGGTGAGAAGCTGCACAAGGAGCTGGGGGGAGCATGGCCAGGACAGCAGACCCAGACAGGCCAAAGGGATATTCCACAGCATGGGAGGGCACACTCAGTACAGAAACTGGGGGAGTCGGCCAGGAGGGGCCGATCACTGCTCGGGGGTGGGCTGGGCATCCATCAGTGCGTGGTGAGCAATCTTATTGGGCATCACTTGTTTCTCCTGGACTTCATTCCTTTCTCTCTTCTTTTCATTACAATTATAATAATTCAGTACTACTATATTTTATTTTGTTTCAATTATTAAATTGTTCTCAACTCACAGGGTTTAAGTTTTCCCCCAATTCTCCTCCCCACTGAGTGCGGGGCGGGCAGGGGGGGCAGTTGGAGTGCACAAGCTGCTCTACTTAGTTGCCAGCTGGGGTCAAACGATGGCAACAACTTAAAACCCAAAGTAACATAGGAAATTGCCCTATGCAACAGCCATTATCATTCTTTTGTATGACCTGTAAGCCAGAGAACTTAAACCTGCTGCAGCCTGAGACCTACCAGTCCTTAGATGTCTTTGTGCCCTTGTGTAAAACAATAGGCCAAGATCCCAAATATGAACACCTCAGACACCTACCAAATATCCATCACTAAAGCCAGGCTCCTGAGAACTGAAGTATATTACTTTGGACATCTTAGGCAACAGACTGTTCAAAGCAAGCTTCTAAAATACAGTAAAATAGGTAAGGCAAGGAAAGAAGTACACAAAGGAAATTTATGTAAACCAGCAGCCTGAAAACAGGCAAGACCACTCAAAAATCTCCAATTAAGGAAAAAGAAGGTAGTGACATCATGAAATGTAAGAAAATGAGAATAATACTGCACAGAAAACAAAGGAAGACAGGTTCAGCAACTGCAGGTTGCTGAGCTACACCTCAGACATCTGCAACTGAGATGCTGTGAAAAGTTGGCCTAATCACTCAGTTATTAAAGCACTTAAGCTAAATATGACCTCAGTTTAATAGCAGACTACATAATTTTGAACCTTTTCTGAGATATAAGAATAAAAACATTTGGCATGAAAACACATTATTTAACTTTAATGAGACTTACTTTTAATACCTTTATATGCACAGTCCAACACTTGGGGCTCATCTCACTGTCAGTGGTAAAGTGAAAGACTGCATGTTCACAAACAATTCTTTAGAACTACTTAGAACAATCTGTTTAAAAGTTAAATGGACATAGATGCTTCCTTCCAGACTGTAAGAGATTGTGCTATAGATATAGATGAGAATGAATAGGTAAAGTCAGTGTATACATGTATACATGTACATATATGTACAATTCTGTGAGCCTGTGCACTGCAGCAGAAACCAAGGAATAAAAAAGGCATCTGGCTGACTCAGAGCTGTCAGCATCAGCTCTGTACAGAGTGGCAGCAGCATGCTGTCCAGGCAGCAGTCAGAAGGGGATAGAGACTTTTCTTTAAACAAAAGAGCAACATCCTTACAGCTTTCCAGAAAATAAAGGGTCTGACCAGCCAAAGGCTGACACCTACACTTGTGTCTACTTTCTCCAGGCCTGATGACACCCAGGCCAGCAGAATACATGACACAAATTAGTAGTGTTGCATTTGTCAGTGACAGCAACTTTTATTGTCTTTACAATACAAGATAATACAAACTATTAAAAAGTAATTTTGTTTGGTAAAATATTTAGTAGATTGAAAATATAAATTCATCTTCGGATTAAACAAGATTACAAGCACATAATTTGCCATCAGATCAAAGAAGTACAAAAGCCAACAGCTCCAGAACCATGCTCCTGGCACCTAATGTTTTAAGTAAAGAATTTAATTCTTTTGAACAGTAATCCTACTCCTTCCTCTAAGTGTGTGGGATTGCAAAGGTCAGTTATATATTTGGTAAAGGGTTGGAGGGGAGGGAGTAGAAAAAAATTAATGACAAGTCCTGTCCCAACCCCCCTTCTCCACTTATGTGGCCATCTGTACTGTGTTAGAAGGCCTTTTTTACTGGACTTTCCCATTATTACCAGGTTTCAACATAAACAGTTTTATGTTGTGGTTAAAAAACCCGTAATTTCAGATAATAGCCCAATTTTACAATTTTGAGCTTTTATACACATGCAGTTTTTTCTCTCCCAATAAGTTAAAATGTAACTGCATCAGTTTCCTTTTATCATTTGAATCATTCCTTTATAAGCAGTTTCAGGTAAGACATGATGTCGATCGCAGATGACCAAACCAGAACAGAACACTGTACAGGACTGACACTTTGGGCCAGCTGAGAAATCCTTTTCTCCAAGGCATAGCCCTGCCTGGGCATAGCAATATCATTCTTCTTCAAGAACATTACTGGACATAAGTCATTCCCACCATCACCTATATATACAATTTGTGTATAACTCACTCCTTGCTCCAACTGTTTATCTAGAAATTCTTTCAAAACTTTCCTTTTGCAAAGGTTTTTAGGGCACTTTTCACAATGGTGAGCATGGAAGTGCTCTACAGTAAGATAGCCAGTACTGCTGAATGCTGCAGGGTTTGTAAACACTTCATCAAACACTTTATGGAAGTCAGCAGCTTTCAAAATCCAGTCAATAAATACTGTATTAGAATCTGAAACAATTATACAATCAAACCACTCCTTGTTCTCGCCAATAAATCCCAGAAGATCTATCATTCCTGCAGTGAAAGGAATTGTTGTCATAGTCCTTTTCATCTCATCTTCTTTGACACCATTGTCTCCCAAGTAGACAAAGACTCTTCCCATATATTCTGTCCAATGTCCTGGTTGGTAAGAGTTTCTTAATCCATTAGGAAGTTTTCTTTCAGGAGCACATTTCACAATCCAGGTGTCACTATTTTCATCTATGATTGTATGGTCAAAATCAAAAACCAACAGAAATTTCATAGCTGTGAGAAAATAGTTTCCAAAACAAACAAAAAAGAAAATTATTTATATAAACACAAGTACTATATTCCTACCTTGATCTTGTGCTCAGAAGAGAAAAATTCTGGAAGAAAATATCTGAACAAAATAAACTATTTATGGCCACTACCATGACGGGAAGTTGTGTTGTAGCAAAAAATATAACTTGCAAATGCCAAAGTTCAGTGTCCAACTTCTGTTTAAAATAGATACTGCAATATCTATGACAGTCTTTAACTCATGCTGCAGTTACTAATACTTGCTAAGACAGCACCAATCTTCCTGTAGTCACACACCATTAGTTT
>VXAX01006528.1:416556-445442 GCA_013399835.1 Leptocoma aspasia | reverse complement strand
CTTTTATAGCGGAGCGGGGCAGCCCCGCCGTGACCTCAGCGGCGACGTCGCCTCTGCGAAGCTCTGGCATCACAAAGGGCTCCGCCGAGCCCTCGCTCGCGTGGGAGACTTTGATTCCCTCGGAATGAAATCCAGAATTGCACAGAGATTGTTTTACCTGACTCTTCTCTCATAGCAGCAACCTTTACAAGAAAAAGAAAAGAAATGCATAATTTAGTTTTATCATCTATCACATATAGGGTGGGTTAAACAGAGATGCTGAGATGGTGCTTGTGGAAATGGAATTCAGTCATTTGTTACACAGGAATCTCCTGGCACTGCTCAAGCTCAACTTCCAGGAGCAAAGGTGTGTTTGATGACTCGAGAAACAGGAACATAAAGGAGTATTGTCTGGAGATGCAGTGCTGCAGCTGGGAAGGAGGGTGCAATGGCACATCCCAAGTGGAACTGGTACTCAGGAACACCCACCAGTGCTGGGTGCCCACAGACACCGAGACCAGCACAGTTTGTGCAGTTTTCCCTTTTCTGCTTTGGAGGAGCTGGGCCTGAAGGTGATGCTCCTGTGACAAAAATAGAGCTCTGGCCATGCTGTGGATGCTCAGGTGCTCCTGGGCTCCAGGCCTCCACATCCCTTCTCTTGGCTGCCACTTTCCTTACCTGTGTGGTACCATCACCTACGTGGTGCTCAGTGGGGAGCTGACACTGCTGGGTGCCACTTATTCAATTATTAGTGATGTCCTTGCTGTGCATGGAAAGAAATGGCCAGTTCTACTGTCTTCCTTACAGACTACTCTAAACAGAGAAAAAGACAAGTTTTAAAACTTTTGAAAATGTTTATGGTGCGGAACTATCAACACCCAGATCCATAA
Source organism: Leptocoma aspasia (assembly GCA_013399835.1). NCBI lineage: Eukaryota > Metazoa > Chordata > Aves > Passeriformes > Nectariniidae > Leptocoma > Leptocoma aspasia. Next base: position 444,573 of record VXAX01006528.1, on the reverse strand, counting down.
TTTTTTTTTTCATTGTCTGCTCTGTTTCCAAGTGGTGTTTAGGACACCAGGGATCACCCTTTGGTATTTCCCATCAAATTTATGAAGTGGCCAAATGCCTTCTGTGCATTTTGGCAAGAACAGGAGTCAGGTCACCAGAGACCACCAGAAGGACCTTTTATTTCTGCTTCAGCTACAGAAAGACCAGACCACAACTGAGCATTTTGAGAGTGAATACTAAAGAAGGGTCTGATGGCTAAACCTGCAAGTGCTCAGCTGGCCTTGGTGGCACTGGAGTCCATGGCAACTGCAGAAATGAAGGACAAGCCCTGCTGGCACTGATCTCTAAAGGTTCTTGTCTAACACCAGGACACAAAGCAGGACTGACTTCAAAGCCAAATCCGGCTTCAAAGTCTCCTCCTGTGGCACAAGTTTGTGTTCAGGGAAGTTCTAAATCAGTGCATGGCCAGAGTTCTGGGGCAGAGGTACTACCTGTTGTACCTGGACTAAACACGGGAGCTTTGGGTAGAGGAGGAACACTTGTCTATCAGTGCCTGACACTGTTTGGATTGTGGGGAGAAAGCTGAAGTCGCACGGAAAAGTGGAAATCTCCTGCAGCTATTTTACTGCTGGTCCCTCCACAGTTACTGCTCTGTGTAGGTCTGTGGTGTTTGCAGTGGGAAGTTTGCAGCATTTCTGCAGAGGCTGCAGGCACTGGTTGCTGGGAAGAGCAATAATGATCTATAAAGAGAAAACCTTGTCTGGCTCCTGCCAACATCCCTCGGCAGCTGGCACATGCACAACAGGTCTGAGATGGGCTAAGAGAACAATATAAAGTGTCTCTAGTTAAATGGGGGAAAATCGGAAGTCCCATTGTGGTAAATCTGCTCCCTAATGGACGTTTCAGAGAAACACCTTTCAAGGTGCAGTCATCCTGTGGCACTTCAGAAAATTAGCATGCAGCATGTATTTCCTTAATGTTTAGGGGGGTTTTGGGCTTAAAGAAATAATTTTCCTCCCTTTCTGAGTTTATAAGATCTTGATCTTGAGAATTATAAGAACAGAGTTTAAGACAAAGAAACATACCTAACCAATGGCATAATGCAAGTGCAGGAATATCTGCCAATTCAGTTCTTGCATTCAGTGTTTTTCTTCGTGTTGCTTTTGCTCAGAAGCATCTTTCTGCCTTGTCAGCATGTGTGAAATGCAGTTGAGGTGCAGATCCACAGAACCACAGGGTCACCAAATGCTCGGGGCACCTCTTGGGTGGCACCTCGTGGCCAGTCACTGGACTCACTTGGCAAGCTGAGCTCTCTGTCCTTTGGAGAGGGGACTCCCACGGGGACATCCACATAATATCTTTGGTTCTTGTCCAGAGGCCCTGAGCTGTGCCACTGTCAGCGGTGAGCTCCAGACACTGTAACCCTGCTGTTCCATACAGACCCTCCCCTCTGCCTCTCCTGCCCTGTCCATCCCTCCCGAGGAGCCTGGAAGCGTCCAACAAGGCCCTGCATTCACAGGACTCATCTCACCAGCTTTCACTCAGGCCAACAGCTGATGAAGCAGATTGAGGGATCCCATTCCTGCTTGTTTGTTCAATTTTTGGCACACCATGCCATTTCATATAATTGGTGAGCCAGGTTTTTGACCCTTTCTAGTCAAAAAGAAAGGTGCCTCCTATCAGGTGTCAGTGGATCAGGCATTGAGTCAATCATTTTGTGGTGAACAAACCCAAAATTCTTCTGTTTACACCAACCTTGGAGCCCAGGCATTGGCCTGATGCTTGTCTATTCCTATTGATATAATTTGTTGTTTTGGGAAGAATCACCCACCTGGGTTCCTGATCCCTGATCCCGATTCCCATGGAATCATTGCAAGGCCCTGAAGCGTCTTTTTATTTCCCGGTGACTTTCAGTGGCCTGTTTGTGAGTGGCTCGTTGCGGAGCGGAGTTCTCAGGGGGTGGTTCCAGGACATGGGACATGGCTTAGTGGTGGGATTGGTAGTTTTGGGTTAACGTTTGGACTTGATAACCTGAGACATCTCACCTGCACAAGAGAGATTTGACATTGACAGCGACTCGGGGCAAGCTCCCACTTGGGGACACGCACGGGACAGCCAGGGACACGCACACCCTCGTAAGCTTTGTTGGCCTTTATTAGCATGGGCAGCCCCGCGCCGCAGCCGCGCTCCTCGGGCCGTGCGAGCCCGAGCCCCGCGCTCGGCTCAGCGGCGGCGGCGCCTGCGGCTGCTGCGGCGGCGCCGGCGGTACCTGGAGCGGCGGTACCGGGAGCGCCTCCTGCGCACGCCCCGGCGGCGGGAGCGGCGGCGCCGGCTGCGGCTGCGGCTGCGGCTGCGGCTCCTGCGGGAGCGCCGGCGGTAGCGGGCCATGCTGCCGCGGGCGGGCGCGGGGCCGAGCCCGCTTTTATAGCGGAGCGGGGCAGCGAGGGAGCGCCATCGGCCGTGAGGTCACAGTGCTCCCGGGGGAGTCCCTGGTGAGGACAGAGCTTCACAGACACGCCGTCACCGGTGAGGTCACAGTGGCCACCTGGACATGGCTTGATACTCTGCAAACTTCTGTGATTTAGGCACGCACATTCCACAGCTTCAGTATCAGGATTCTTTAGATCCTTACGAACGTTGAGGCATGTCGCCTGGCGTTTATTTAGTTTTTGGCTAGATTGCTAGTGTATTTGTGGGCAGAATTATTATTTTTAATTCTCTGGTGCCACGAGACCATGGGAAACCATGGTTTCCAAAGGGAAACCATGAGGAGCTCCCACTGATGCTCAGAATCGAGGTGTTCTGACTTCGATTTTTGCAAAACGAAGCCAAAAAAAAGTTGTTCAGCCCTCAGACTCCACCCATTTGAGCTGTCTTTGGTGCTGCTTTAAATGGAATTGTAAACTCCACAGAAATGTTTGCATGCCTTAATTTTTTTACCTAATCTTTCATTCCTAGTGTAGCCCCGGCTACTGTGAAGAACGGATGCCAGTCTGCACAACAATCCGTCTTACATTAAGAGACTAATACAGAAATTTGGCAACAGCGAGCAGAGTCCGGGCACCCACTGTCTGCTTCAGCCAGGACACGTCTATCAAGTGTCCCTTATTTATCTAAAACTTTAAGTTAATGCCTGTAAGATTACGTATGTCATTACTGAACTGTAGCTTATTTATATAAGATGATGTAAGTTAGCATTAAACTTTTATATTAAAGAAGTTTCAGCGTTGTAGCGACTTCTGTTGTTGCCTATTATCATATTTGAAGCTGATTTTTTTCCTGGTCTTTTCCTGTCCTCAGGGCTTTACAATAAATTTATCAGTAGACCCTGCAGATCTGGTACCTTCACTATGCAGCCGTGCAGATTTTATGAAAAATATTGTAGGACAATGCTCTCAGGCACGTGGGATAGTGAGGATGTCCCGTGCAGGGCCACGAGTTGGACTTGATGGTCCTTGTGGGTCCCTTCCAACGCAACATATTACGTGATTTTGTAATTGGTTCGGTGATTAAGAGAAGAATAAAACTGAACATACGGGAGGATTGGCATACGAAGAACGAGAGAATCTTTCGACAGTAGCGCCCGGGTCCCTCAGCCGCCTCAGCCGCCTCAGCCGCCTCAGCCGCCTCAGCCGCCTCAGCCGCCTCAGCCGCCTCAGCCGCCTCAGCCGCCTCAGCCGCCTCAGCCGCCTCAGCCGCCTCAGCCGCCTCAGCCGCCCTTTGCCCGCTCCGTTCCGCCCCGTCCCGCCCCTTCTCGTCCCGTCCCTTCCCTCCACTGCCCGCCCGGTTCCGCCCCGTCCCTTCTCGCCCGTCCCCGCCCCGGCAGTCGCCGCCATGGAGGACGCGCTGAAGCGAGCGCTCGGCACAGCGGTGCTGCGGCCGACCGGGCACACGGGGGGCGGCTGCATCAGCCAGGGCCGGAGCTACGACACGGACCGCGGCCGGGTGTTCGTGAAGAGCAACTCTCAGTCGGAGGTGTGGCGGAGTAGGGATCGGGGGTGCCGGGGGATGGTCAGGCGCCGCGATGGGAAGCAGCATTCCGGGCCTGGTGTGGCAGCAGGAGCAGGGCAGTGCCCGTCCCTGTGCTGGCACTGCTGAGGCCACACCTCGAGTGCTGTGTCCCTTTCTGTCCCCTCAGCACAGGGAACTGAGGGGCTGGAGCGTGTCCAGGGCAGGGAAAGGGCTGGAGCCCCAGGAGAGGCTGAGGGAGCTGGGAAGGGGCTCAGCCTGGAGAAAAGGAGGCTCAGGGGGGACCTTGTGGCTCTGCACAGCTCCCTGCCAGGAGGGGACAGCCGGGGGGGTCGGGCTCTGCTCCCAGGGAACAGGGACAGGAGGAGAGGGAACGGCCTCAGGCTGGGCCAGGGCAGGCTCAGGGTGGACATCAGCAGGAATTTCATCGTGGAAAAGGTTGTTAAGCATTGGAAGGGGCTGCCCAGGTAGGTGGTGGAGTTGCTATCCCTGCAGGAGCCAAAGGAGCGCCTGGATGTGGCACCTGTTGCTGCGGTGTGGGTGACAAGGTGCAGATGGGTCAAAGGTTGGACTTGATGGTCTGGGAGGTCTTTTCCAGCATGACTGATTCTGTGGTGGGATGGTGTTGTGGTATCGGTGGTATTTGTCCTGGACCTGCAGTATCATGACATGCTGTTGTCATCTACAAGGGTAGCAATGGTGTAGCAGTGTCTACAAGTGCTGTGACAGTGGCTAAGGTAACCCAGCAGGTATAAAATTGTCTGCTGAGGAGGTGTGCGCCTTCCGTGGTTTTAACTAAACCTTTAATTCCCTGTGCACAAGAAAGAGCTTTTCTCAGTAGGTGATCTTTTCCCACAATTGCTCAAGCTTTTTTGCTGTGTCTTTTCAATGTCTGGAATGTACTGCTGAAGGTAGATACCTGCATTTGGTAGAGGTAAGTACAGTGCAACTTATTTCTTCAGCATCCTTTGCAGAAACAGAGATCAGGTGGAATTTACTTCAAAGATACTCCATACTTGTGTTTATCACATAAATAGCTTCAAGTGGCAGAACAGGAGTCAAAACTTATATTTACCCCTCAGAGCAAGCAAATGTGTTTGAAAGTATGCATGCCACTATATCTATTCCAAATTTCTCAACAATATCTGATCAAGTTGGGGAGCTGAAGGGAGTTGGTAACATGGGATAACACAGGAAGGTTATCCTGCTTTACAGAAGAGAGTTTGAAATGGTGTAGCTCTGTATTTAGCTACAAGATCAGGCTTGGGGGAAAAAAAAAAGATCTGGATGGATTTTCTAATCAGCAGTTTCATTTTGTATGCTTTTGCCTGTGTGTGGATCCTGAGCGCTGATTAAAGCAAACTCTGTTGAAGTGCTGTAAATGCTCTGCTGTGTGAGCAGCAGCTGCTGTGCATCAGCAATTCTTACTCTGTTTGAGCAGCTGGCTTTAGCCAAGTGTGATGCTTTAGACAGAGACAAAAGTATTTCCTGGTTTTCTGTGGACGCAGTTAACTCATGCTTCGGTAACTCAGCAGGTCTTCGCTCTTGAGGGAAAAGAACAGCCAGAGATGTCTCCCAGAGATGGTCAGAGGGATGGAGCACCACAAGGAAAGGCTGGGAGAGCTGGGATTGTTCAGCCTGCAGAAGAGAAGGCTCTGGAGAGACATAACTGCACTTCCAGTGCCAGAAGGGAGCCCACAGGAAAGATGGGGAGAGACTTTTTACAAAGATCTGGAGTGACAGGGAAAGGGGGGGATGGCTTCAAACTGACAGAGAGTAAGTTTAGGTTAGATACTTGGAAGAAATTCCTGACCCTGAGAGTGGTGAGGCCATGGCACAGGGTGCCCAGAGCAGCTGTGGCTGTCCCAGGATCCCTGGGAGTGTCCAAGGCCAGGCTGGATAGGGGTAGGAGCATCCTGGGACAGTGGAAGGTGTCCCTGCCATGGCAGAGGGTGCAACAAGGTAGTGTTTATGGATGTCTTAAGGTTCCTTTCAGCACAAACCATTCTGGTTTTGCCTCTAGGCTTTGGAATTTTTAGTTGATGTCTACTGCAAATGTCTCTTGTGACTCTGTTCCATGGATCATTACTAATGGCCTAACATTCTCTTTCTATTTTATTCATTCTACTTCCCTGCTTTTGCTTTTACCAGATATGTTAAATTTCCCACGTGCTCTTTCCACAACTCCTGCCTGACTCTTGCAGAGAAGCATTTCTTCATGTGATGAGTGTCAGTGCTCTCAGAGGAGGGGCTTGGGAGGGTAGATTTTCCTTACTGTGGGTAACAGGTGCAGAAATAGGTCCCAAATTCAGATTGTCTTCCAAGCAAATGCAGTTGGTGGTGGCTTGGGTTGTGTGAGTGTGATAAGGGGCATTTGGCTGCTACAGTTGATTCCCACCCATGCCCTTCCCCCATGAAGTAAAAGAAAACACCATGGAAAACCATTCTGGTGAAAGCACTAGAACACAAGTCTGGTGGGGCACAGCTGAAGGAGCTCATACTTCATCTGTAAGCAGTTTGCACTCCTTCAGTTGCAAACAGACTTTCTAAATGATAGAGAATTCTAGAACCTAAGTAATTTTCACTCACTTGTTTTATGAAGTGAAATTACTGCAACTGTAAAACTACTGTCAGATCTGATGGTGTGGTTCTGCCTGTATCTTTGTGAATAAACATTTCCTCCAACCTTCCTGTGTAAGTTTTACAAAATCAATTGATTTTGTGGAAGTGCTTTGTTTACCTGTGAGTGATGCTCATAGACACTGATGCTTTCCCTTTTAATATCTGGCAGGCCAGAAGAATGTTTGAGGGAGAAATGGCAAGTCTGGAAGCCATCCTGAAAACACAGACGATAAAAGTGCCTAAACCCATCAAAGTTATAGACCTGCCAGGGGGCAGTACTGCATTTGTGATGGAACATTTGGAGATGAGGGGCTTAAACAGGTAAAACAGTGTTAATTATCTTTGCCTCCTTTAACCAGAAATGTTGGCTGTTATGATAGTTATATCACATGTTTTCATAGGGTAAACTTGTTTAATTTTTTTCTAAAGCGAGTCAAGACAATATGGGAAATTACACAGCAGAGAGCTGTATAAAATACTTCATAATCCCTTACCTAGCAAATAGATACATACATCCCAATGTGAGTCTGGGTTTTGGTTAGTTTTGGGTGTGTTTGCTTAGGTAATTAGTGATTTTTACAGTTAGGTTTCTTTTCACAGAAAGGAAAATGACCAGCCTGATCACCTGTTTTGTGTACTTGCCCTCTATATAAGAACCAGTATTTTATTGCTTGGCATGATTGTGTGGAGGCACTTTCCCAAATCAATTAATCTTGGTTTCAGTATTTTCAGCTCTTACCTTTGTTTTGATAGTTACAAACTTTTGACCCTTCTCTGTGATGAACAGTTAATATGATGAATTCATCTGTCTGATTCCATTAGGGAGGTGATCATGGCCAAATTCTCATCTCTTTCTCAGAACTTCTGCAGCCAGTTTAAAGTCTTGTCCCTCATCCTGTTTGTTGACAGAGTTTCTAATTCATGAAGAGCTGTCAATGACTCCCAAAAGAAAGGGCAGAGATGTTGCTGGTTTGGGGTCAAAAATGGTACCTTTGGCATGCAGATTTCCTGTGTTAACAGGAACAAATTGAAGAAATAACTTTGCCTTAAACAACAGTGCCTGGAGAACAGGGAAAGCTGAGGAAGCTCAAAGGCAGTAACAGGAATGTAATTTTATTAACATGGGAGGCAACTGGTTGTAATATCTGTTTGTAATTGCTACAACACTCTTCTGAACCATGTAGAAGATGAGGTTTTATTAAAAATAGATAATAAACTAGGTTCCTGTGACCCTCTCATCATCTAGGCATATTAGAGAAAAGCAGCTGGAAGCAGCAGTAGAAAGAAAAGGATCAGCCTTGTTTGGTTCTATTTCCCAAACACAGTTTGCCAGAGTTAAAAAAAAAGGCATAACATGCTGTGCATGCTTTTTTACACATATCTTACTGAAAGTCCTTACAGAAGTGATATCACACAGAAATTAGAATTGATAGTTTCTCATTGTTAGTAAATTTATGCTTGCTGCTCACTTTCAGTAGTGGTGTCAGAAACAGCCAAGTACATTTTGTGTTGATATGTTATATTTTGTGTTAATATGCAGTGTTAATAGGAAGACAAGGTGTTTATAACTGGAAAACACTTAAAAATATTTTGTTAGAGGTGTTGACCTACTTTTACGTGCTTGATCAATCTGTTCAAGTAACTCCTGGAATATCAAGACCTGGTTCTGTTCATGTGTCAGTGGTACTCAGATTACTTTTTTGTTTCTTAGACATTCAGCACTGCTTGGAACTCAGCTGGCTGATCTTCACCTTCATAACCAGAAACTTGGAGAGAAGCTGAAGAAAGAAGGGAGCATAGTTGGTACAGTACACAGCTGTTTGCAAATTTAATCCAGTTGATAATAATCTACAAAGCAGTTAAAATTACTTTTGCCACTTCAAGAGAAGTTAGTCTTCCCCTGAAGATAGTATGAGAATAGGTTTGGATGAAACAGACATAGACAGGGATTGTTTTTGTTTTTGTTTGCTCTGTTTGGGACCGTGTAAGCAAAACACATACTCAGTTTTGGACCCTCGTGAGCCCAAACCACAGTTTCTATAAGGACATGGTATCAGGGGAGATAAAAAACCTCAAAATACAATTTTGAAGAGCAGAATATAGCTGCTTTACATTGAACTTTAAATTTAAAAAACAACCACATTGTAACCATAAAAAGAACATTAAAGTGCAATTTTTTTTCATTCTCAGTAGAAGCAGCATTGTCCTCTTGCATAGTTTTAAAGGTTCATTTGTGTCTTGGATGCTCAATATTTTCTCACTGTTGTTGAATTTTTGTCTTTGGTTTGAAAGGTAAAGGTCAAGGGCAAACCGAGGTCCAGTTTGTGGATCAGTTTGGCTTTCACACAGTTACCTGCTGTGGTTATCTTCCACAGGTAGGTTGTACCTTATCAGACTGATGGAATTTTAAATTTATCTTGTTTTCCCTTCAGTGACACAGAAGGTCAAAATTATCATAATGGAAATAAATGAATTTTTGTGGAGCCATGAAAATAAAAAAACATGGTTCAGCCTGCTAAGGAGGGTAGTGTTTTGGACAGCATTTAAAAGTGCTTTGGACACTGATAGCTCTTCAATTTCTTGGACTTTAATCACTTAGAGAAAAGTATTCTCCTAATTTAATGTTTTAAAATAACATTTGATTAAATGATGATAGCATTTACTGTCCTGGATGGTACCAGCACAGAGGCTGTGTGATGCTCAAAAGGCTTATTTGAAAAAGAAGCGAATCTGCCTTTTGTGTGGTGTAGAACTGACATCTGCAGTGCTGTTCCTTCAGGTGAACGACTGGCAGAGTGACTGGGTGACCTTCTTTGCTAGACAAAGGATCCAGCCCCAGATGGACATGGTTGAAAAGAAATCAGGTGACAAAGAAGCAAGAGAACTTTGGGCACAGCTTCAGGTAGGAGCAATTCCCTCAGTTCTCATTATTGGGAGATCTGGGTATACTTAAATTTTATTTTCTTAAACCAAAGTTCCTGTTTGTTGCTTTGCACCAGGTTCTGTTGGTAAGAGAGTCCAGTTTTTAGGGATTAAAATGCCCTTATTCTAAGGTATAATGGCATTTGCCACATCACACTATGCTAACATTCCAGAGTGAATTCCAAAGTGCCGGATACTGACTTGCCTTACTGTTTAGGAAATACTGGATGGAGTTCATATTCTCATTCCCTGTTACACATTCATGATGAGAAATGTACATAGGCAGTTCTGTCCTGCACGCTGTCTGTTCATTCACTGTTTGCACCTGATTAGGTGACTGCACTATTGGCTCTTTGGGTTGTACTTTTTGGAAATTTGGTGAGACATCACTGAGCTTTCTCATGATGAAATGGTGGTGGTTGTTGTTACTAATGCTGGTCAACATCTGAGTTTCAAGGTTTTTATTTTCTTGCTAAAAAAGATTTAGATGACCATTCTGCTGCTGCCTTTTATGAACAGTAAGAGCCTTCTGGATGTACTCAGCATCTCTGTTGACCAGGTCCTATGGTGTTTCAAATGATGAGTTTTAAGACCCTTCAAGTCTGCAGATAAACCTCTACATTTTTAAAGTGAATAATTGTAATTTGCATGTCTTACTTTTCCCCCCCTGCAGCTGAAGATTCCCAGTTTGTTCTGTGATGTGGAAATCGTCCCTGCTCTCCTGCATGGGGATCTCTGGGGAGGAAATGTAGCTGAGGATAATTCTGGTCCAATTATCTTTGATCCAGCGTCTTTCTACGGCCATTCAGAGTACGAGCTTGCGATAGCTGGCATGTTTGGTGGCTTCAGCGGTTCTTTTTATTCTGCTTATCACAGTAAAATCCCCAGAGCCCCAGGGTTTGAGAAACGCCTGAAGCTTTATCAGCTGTTCCACTACATGAACCACTGGAACCATTTTGGTTCAGGGTACAGAGGGTCTTCCTTAAATATTATGAGAAACCTTGTAAAGTAACTTGCTGCTTAGGCCAAATACTTCCTGTATTGTTTGGAGAGGCCCATACTTGGTGGTGCAGCTGCAGGAGTAGTAATATTAAAAACAACCTGTGAGACCCTTGACCTTGTTAAAGACCTAGAACCAGTGTCTCCTGCTGAATACCAAGTGTAAAATAGTCATCCCTTTTTAGGATAGTTGGGGATAACTCCACGAGGGAAAAGGCTAAGGAAGGAGTTTATTCACTTGCACAGTGAATAAAGGTCTCAGTGTCCAGAAAGCACATGAGACTGTGCAGGGTAATACAAGTAAAACACCGAGGAGACGCCTGAAAGAAGTTGCTTGCTGCATTTTGCTGTGTCTTCCTCCCTCTTTCAGCTCTTCATGTCCAGTTGTGTGCATGAGAGCAATATTAACAACAGAGCTTGAAAGTCAACAGGAAAATTATGTAACAGGAACTGTGAGAAGGGATTTGGACTTGCTATTAATTTTCACAGAGTGGAAACTCAGTGGGTGAGGTTGGGGTGGGGATCACAGAATGTCATCTACTCTGACCTCCCTGCCTAAGCAGATTACTTAGGTTTGGGTCAGAGGCTTTTAAAGACCTCCAGGGTTTTGCTGATTGATTCCGTTGGGTGCAGACTGTTGGTGCCTCCTGGAATGCTGTTCTGTGCTTTCTCATCAGTGGGCTTCTGTCCACAGCAATTTTGCTTCCACCAGAACTAGTTATCTTCCTTTTATGGATTAGGCTTTTGTCCAGTAGTGTGCATTCTTAGAGAACTGTCCAGGTAAGACACTTTCCATGTACACACCTTGTGGAATTCTATTCTCTAATGAAATAAAACCTGCACGTGCTTCACATGTGTGACTAAAGTCAGTCAAAATCCACCTAATCATGAAACTGCATCAGCTGACACTTTGTGTTTTCCGCACCCTTAAAGAAAACAATAAAAATATAACTTAAAATGGTAAGGAGGTCAGGGGAGACTCCTGGGATGGCTCACAGGCTGTAACCCTCTGCTTCTCCACAGGAATGCCTATCACCTAATTTTATTCCAAGGGGATACTACTGCTTGTGCTTTCTGATACTAGTGTGTTTATCAACAATAGTTTATCAACCTTATTCTGGCACAAGGATCAGTAAATCACACTGTTTATGTCACTGGAACCACGAATGTGCCCAGTGTCAAGGCTGCACCATTTGTACCTTTGTGCTCGTGAGATTTCTAATGCAGACTTAGAGTGCTGCATTGTTCACTCTAAAATATTCTGTGTAAAGACCTCCCAGGGCCTCAGACACACCAGGAAGGGGAAGATGTAGGTACCTCTGGGCTCAATACTTCTGGGGATAACCTGGAATGCCAGGAGGTCTTCCTTTCCTGAACTCTGAGGTGGCAGTCCCCCAACTAAGTGCATGCTGCAGCTGTTGTGGTAAGAGAGGTGAAACCGAAGGAAGTTAATATGTAACTCACAGAGCAGCAGTTAATATGTAACTTCCTGGGGGTCAGAAGTCCTTGATGATAGTTCCACAGACTGCGGCTTTTGCCTCCGAGGAGTTCATACTGAAATTGTTCTCTTTTTGATGTAGGCTGGTAGTGGTGCTTCTGTGCAAGCCTACCAGGTAGGTGAGGGAGATGCATGAGTCTAACATGCACTTTGTTGGGAAATGACTTGTATTAACTAAAATGGCTTTGCAGTGGATATTGTCAGATTCCTGAGGGTTTTGTATTGCTAGTTTGGCAGTTACTTACACAGATTGGAAACAAGTTTGTAGAAGACTGGTATTTGCTACAACTGTCCTTAATTCCACTACTTTTCTCACTGGCTGTTTGACTTTTGCTGCAAAAAATGTGCTTGGTAGAATAGGTTTTACTTTTACCTTGCTGCCTGAATAAAAGGTTTCCCAATTGATTATTGTTGTCTGTTTTCTGAATTAAAAACTTACATCTTGGGTTATTCTTGAGGAATTACTTGCTCTGACCTGTTAAAGATAGTTTGTCAGGTAAATCATGATCATTGGAGGTGTTTCTGGGAATGTGCATTGTCATGGATTACTTTGGAGTAGTGTGTCACTGAAGAAAATTTACATGATGTTCATTACAGTGCAAGTCAAGATGTTAATTTTCCCAAAATACATAAATACTCTTCACTATTAGCAGGGGAAAATGAATATGAGGGTGGATTTTCTGTCACTTGTAGTTGTGAGATAAACTTACTGATAAACAGCAAGCCTTCAGAGATTACCTTTTCCTAATAGAACTAAATGCAGGTATTTTTGTGATTGAAGAAATGTTGTGTTTATGCAAGTTATGCAGATACCAACAATTGCATTTAGAGTTTTAATGTAAGGATATTATGTCGATTTTTCAACGCTGTTTTTTGCTGTCAGTATGATCAGAAGAGGTGTAGGGAGGCAGACAAATGGAATGTGGCAGGAATCTCTCCTGTACCATGGATTCCTTGGCTCTGAGCCCTTCTCGGGCTGTAGCTGCCTGCAGAAACTGCCTGCAGATATGAATGTTGCACTCCAGTGCCAGTTTTCCTCCTGCTTCCCATCTTCAGCACTATTCCAAAATAGATCTGGTGATCAAAACTGCTGCTGGGCTCTTCTAGCAGAAGTCAGAGAGGGTGGGAAGTGCTACAGAATTACAACATGACAAAAAGCTTTAGGGGGACAATGTATTTCTGGTAACACCATACCACAATCACAACTGCTTTATTATTTTTTCTTTGTAAGTATTCAGTTACTTTTGTGTTTATTTGTGGTTTTGTTTGTTTTTCCCTTAACAATTAAACAGAAAAATGGATTAGTGTTGTTTTTGTTATGCAGATATAAGGCTCTGTATTTCTTGTCATTATTTTGTTGACAAACCACTTTATTCCTTTCCTCACGTGCTCCACTGCAACCCAGGATATGATTCTTTCCTTTCAGCAGCTGGAGAGCCATCTAACCAAGAATGTTTGCAGAGACATTAGTAAAACAATTATTACAGGATCTGGGTTATAATAGCATGTTTTAAAGGCTGAAAACTTTATACCTGAGAGTGGCAGTACACTTTGCTAGTACATCGTATGGGTTCATCATGTTTTTAAATCATTGCAAAAATGGGTTTTAATTTTTTTCCTTCTTTGTCTCTTAAGAACAATCCTCTGCACAACAAACACACTGTGGTTCATTACCATGAAATACTGTTAAAATGTACTGTCCTTCACCAGTACCAGTGATACAATGTAAATTACAGTCAATGGTTCTGACTAGAAACACAAAACAATCTCCCAGCCAAAATCACAGGAAAAAGAATGAGGTTTGTTGGTTTCCAGAAAAACACCTGGTTTGCAAAGAAGAGGTTGCTCCTTTATATAAAAGGTAAATTAGCATAATCCTTTCAGTTCTATACATTTCTCATGTTCCACAGGAGCTTTTAATAAATTATTCCCAGAAACTGGCTGGGACTTAGTGTTCTGCATATTTTCTCCTGTTGTTTGGTGTAAATATTTGCCTCTCCTTTTTGCAGTCACTGCCTCAGAGCAGACCTTGGTCAGTTGTCACTTTATCTTCTGTTTCACTCAGTTCCTACAAACAAACTAACTAACAGAACCTTTTGAGATTATTTAGCACTAAGGACACACAGGCAGTACTTTTTCAGGACCAACATGAACATTCGTGATGTTCTTCTTGACTGTAGAAATGATGAAAAGGGTTGTTTCCTTGTAAGAAAATAATGAAAAAGGGAGATATCTGCTCTGGATGATGTCTGCATGGAGTGCTGTGCCCTCAGGACTCAGAGTACCTAGAGAGGTGTGGGCTTATCTGTGCTATCATCTTTTGATACTCTAACAAACAGCATTATAAATGTTGTTTATTAGAGTATCAAATTAATTAATTAAATGCATAAAAATCCCACTTTCTAGTTCAACTGTGTTTCTTATAGGGATGACAAAGGACCAGCAGCTCTTGGTCCAAAACACATGCCTTCCACAAAAGTGTGAAAACTCTTAATATGGTAGAACATTCCAGAGCCAGCAGCAATTCTTTATTTTGTGGCTCTTTTTTTTTTTTAGCACCCTGGTTTTTCCACTGTTAAGATTACAAAAATATGAATGATTCCAATGGAAAAGCAGCTCCTTAACACAGGCATGGCTAAGACAGAAAGGCAGTCATCTATTTCATCAGGGTGGAGTCATACCTTGTTGGAAACATGCTAGAGGAAATTTTGCAAGTCTTTGACATGTAAATATAAATTCATCAAAATCTATTGCTCAAAGAGAATACTTGATACATTTGTCCTTCCACTACCACAACTTAAATGGAGCAAATACTGAGAAATGCTTCAGAGTAAGCAGATATACAATTTGTTATTTAAATTGTTGACCATTCCCCTCGTTTCCTCTAAGTGAGTTACGTGAACGTATGTGAAGATTTGTACAAGTAAAAAAGTAAAAAAGTACAGAAAGATGCTTTACTTCATTTTTTACTTTACATTTACTTTACTACTTTGAAATTGCTGATTTTACGAAATTCATGATGCTTTCTTTTTCTGGCATAACCTGCAAGTTATGACTGCCAGTACTGCCATTGTTTATAGCAACAAAGCCCACAAGCATTTATTTTTGTGATTAATTTAATAATCTTTTTATGTTTTAATGTGTTTTCTCCACTGACAGAAAACTGAAACAAGATAAAACGCTTGCAGCAGTGTCAGCTCTAAGCAGTGGCTCTTTGCATTTTTAGTTCTGTAGTTATTTTTCCATGTTAATAGCCTGTTATACATATTTTTACTTCAGCTCTAACACTCTAAAGGTTCTGTAATGGGCAAAAAGATCATTTTACTCAGCCTAAAAGCATGTAAAGTGGCATGACAAATTAGTGAAGATCAAAGTTTTATATGTGGATGAATTGCTTGAAAGCTTTTCTGCTCAGTACTTTTATATTTCTTTTAGAACAGAAAATTAGGTACATACATGCCATTTACATATTGTTGTGTATTTAAAATACTTACCTTAAAAAAAAAAAATCCAGACATGATTGAGTAACGCAGCCAACTGTTCAGTGAGTTTTGGAGCCACACCTTGTGTAAAACAAGTCTGCTTCAGAGAGTAACACCTGTGAATGTGCCAGAGGTAGATCTGCCACGTACTGCACAGCCTGGGGATGAAGAAAAACACATCAAATCCTGCTGAAAATGTCCTGATTTATATCATGCAAAAAGACAAATTCAAATTGCCAAAGGGACCACTGCTGAAGGTGAGTTCACAGAAATCCTTAACAGCACAGATGAGAAAGGCCACATGAAACCTTGACCCAAGCATCCACATTTAATGGATTTGTAGAGTGTGGTAATTTACAGCTGGAACAACCCTGCCAGTGTCAGTCTGGTGTGAAATAATCCCTAAGGAAGTTACCACCAAAATAGTCAAACTGATCAGAGAAGCAGCTCAACATGTACACATTTCTCCATGATCTGATTTTTGAATCTTTTTATGCTTGTAGGTCTGCAAAATGCTTTAACTGAAGACCAGTGTCCCACTCATATTTTGCAGTTAGAGTCATACTTTATTAATAAAAATAATTTAAAATGCCAGAAACAAGTCAGTGATAGTTACCAGTGAAAAAATATTTAGGAGAGGGCATCGAACAAAGGTATGGGATATTTGCAGCACACTCACATTTTGAGCAGTTTGCAGCTCAGATGGGTGCTTGTGTTTGACGGGTCTCCAGTGCCCTTGCTTTCCTGGGACTTGGATTGTTTTCAGATGTTTAAAAAGCTCCATGTGCACAAAGCTGGACAAGCAAGAAGTTCCATGCCTAAATCAGGGGGAAACCATGCCAGATTGCTTCAATTAATCCATCTGCTACTTGCATTACACGCCACGTCACAAAATTACCCCAAAATACACAAGTACCGTGCAAGTTGCTTTTATTCAGGCTCCCCACGTCTCCTGCTTTGATGTGGGACATTATTTGCCACACAGAAATTATGGAGGTTCCCCACTACATTCCCTGCAGAGGGGGTTCATCCACCTGCCAAGCCCTATTTTTAATTAATTTTAGTCTTTTCCTCCAACCTCTTCTTCCATTGCAAGTGCAGCTACTTCTAAGATCAAATTTAATCAGAAGAGGGCAGCATTTCATTTATTCTGACAAAGGTTTTTTTTTTTTGTGGGCCCCTCAGAACATTCTCTCTTTAGCTTCCAGAGCATGATATAATCAGTTTTACATGTAATGAACACATTTTCCCTTCAGTTTACTAAAAATAATAACTTCACCCACATCACCTCAAATTGGGAAAAAAGATAATATCCTAGAGGATTTTTACTGAGTTCTGGGGGAACTTTACAAGACCACTTTCTATGTGCACTTAAAATTGCCTGAAGTGGCATAATTTTATGCAATTGTATAGAAATACATCTCATCTACAAGCCTTCCATCTTTAGGGCTGTAAAATATGTAGAGATAAGAAAGATAAAGAATTTAATTTGGAAAAACTGTAGTGCTGTGCTTCTTTTGTTTCTCACTGTTGTTTTTCCCTTATATCCCTATATATATATATGTATATATATAAACTGAGAAGTTACCTTTAAAGTCTCTCATTACTGATAATTTATCACCTTTTCTGAAGGAATGAGCCCTTGGCCAAGGAAAATAAAGTAGGTAGAAGAGCCTTGGAGTAACTATTTCACACAGCAGGTTTAAATGGAAGGTGTAGGTGAGGTTTACCCCAAATTTGCTGGTTTGTAAAGGGCTTTGTGAAACTAACATTTCATAGGGGAACATGCTGGGGGAGTTACCAAAAGGAGGCATTTTGACTTGGTGAGGTGAAAGTGTTGTTAATTACCTAAATAAACACAGAAAGGGGCACTTGGTTTTCAAAGAGATGCTAATATTTTGAATATAGTGAAACTCTTTCAGTTGGGAGAAATAGTTTATTTGCTTCATGAGTGGGACAAATTGGCCAAGCTTTGGGAAGTGGTATCACAAATGCTGAGAGATTAATAAGCATCCTACACTAAGATTACCCAGGAAATATTTCTGTCACTGAACAAATGGCTTGGGAGCACTCCTCTCTATAAGGATTTTCATTAAAGTACTGATTAATGAGATCTAGGGAAATTTCATATTGAGTATTCTGGCTTCTGATGACATTTTTAAGGGAAATTAAAATAGTGAAGTACATAATCCTGCCCCAAGGAGACAGGGAGGAGACTGTGCTCTGGTAAGGTCTGAGGGCTGGTGTTTTTCTGGCCTGGTGGCTGGGGGTGAGGGATTGGATTTGGTCATTAGATTTTCCTTTATCAAAAGAGCAGTTCTCACCACTGCTTTTTTTTTTTTTTTTCTTTTTTTTCCCCTTTGATTCTGCAGTTTCTGTGTTTATAAGTGCTCTAACATCACCCACTTTTAATTTTGCCATTGTTAATTTTTTTTCAGCATCTATTTCAACCTATTTGTATCTGTGCTGTACAGAAAGGATATTCAGAGAAACCAGAGGAAATTATTTTCACCTCAAGCATCGTGACAAGAAACAAATAGACAGTGAGGTAGAGCTAGAAAAGGCACAATGAGGTACAGAGATAATTAATTACTTTACTGTGATCTCCAGAGGAGATATTCACCTGATCAGATTGCTGACCCCAGATATCCTTCAGTAGGTGAGTCCAAAATAATGAGATGCTTAACAGCTCCTAAAAGATCCTCAGCTGTTCAATACCCAGCTGACATGGTATTTTGAAGCCCCCCAAAAAGAGCTGCACACAGATCTTTGTATAGGTATATTCTATATTTGTACATTGAAAAAAATGTCACTTCTGCTTTGTGATCACTTTCAAAACACTGCAGCTCCTTTTGCATGCACAGGCTACCACGTGTTCAAACAAAGGGTGCGTTTGAAGTTTTTGCTTACTGTGTCCAACAGTTATGTAATGGTAGTTTCTAAAAGAAAGAAACCAACATGGGAAAAAAAACCCCAACAATTAAGCAAGAAAAAACCCTCCAATTTCTCTCGTTTCCAGGGGGTTCAAAGTGAACAGTAACAAAGACAACGCAAAACCCACAATAAAAGAATTGCAGAAATGTGTGACCCCTGTCTACTGCAGATGTTCCAGATGAGCTTTGTCTGATTTAATTTGAACTCTTTATCAATTTCTTTGCCTCAAATCAAGGCCTGCAAATGGGACAAGTGTCTCTCTGTGTGTTGTGCTGCCAGTGTCTCTCACTCTCAGCCTTGTTGACCACTCCACAGCAAGAAAAATGATCTCCTAGACCTCACAGCCTTAGGGCCAGTTAACAGATGGAGAGAATCTCAATCTTTGAATCAAGATGCCCAAAGTCTGAAGTGTCTTTTATTGGTGATTAGAGTGCTCCTAATAAACTGAGACATGGGGTTTATGGAATTCTTTCAAGATACAGCATTTTAGAAACTGGAAAAATAGGTGCTGGAGTCCCTAGGGCAAAGACTGTAAAATACAATCCTTAAATGCTGAGACATTACTGTAACTTCCCACTGACTTGAAGACACACAGGAACTGGTATGCTCATAAACAAACCCATTTTTACAGCCCTTTCTCTGACTGTAACAATAATAGAAGATCAACTGTATAAAAAAATGCACTGGGACATTAATTTTTCACTGATGTGAAGTGTAATAACTAAAATATTCCTCATATAAATAGACATGTGTAAAATAAACAGATGGACTAACAGACCCCAGCAGCATATTCCTAATTTTTATACAAAGATGTATACACATGTACATTAAGAACATTAAAATGCTGTAAGGAATATCTTGGGGATGGAAAAAATCCACCCCAATCCTGCAGTCAGGTGACTGTTTGTACTCACTAAATGAATAAGCTAATAATCCTACTTTCTAAAAAAAAAAAAAAAAAGAGATAATTCACATAGTGTATTTTTCTTGCTGATAAACTTTATTTCAAAGAGGGATTGCAGCTTTGGGTTTGACTAATGATTAGTTTAAAGGGTCTAAGTTTTAATAAAATTCAATAACTACTTTATACTGTCACCATTACAAGGCAGAGATGGAGAAAGAATAAGTACAAATGCACTGGTAGCTTAACACTTAGCTAATTTTGGAGGCAGATAAACCTTGGAGTGAGGATGAAAATCTCTGAGAAAATTTAGGCTTTTCTAAATTATCTTTATCAGCTTTCTTACTGTTGCTTTCTGGTAGTAATTTTCAGTCATTCTACCTGCTGTGTAGACACACATCAGGTGTATGGGACTCCAACTGGTAGCTTTTGTAATCACTGAAATATAATTATCAATATACAAATTTAGGTGCAATAGTCCTTTCCTGCTTCTTGAAAACACAGAATATGAGAACAAAAGAGAAGAAAGTGCTAGATTTGCTTCCTGCAATAGCAGAAAAAAAAAAAGAAATTGTAAAATTTATTCCTTTTAACATTAAAATTAATCATCAGTTGATGACATGAGTCCTGTATGAGCATTACCTGATTTTGAGTGGTTTTTTGAGCCTCACAGGGAGGAGCATTTGCTCTGTATCATTCCATATTTCACCTGCTCTCACATTAGCCTCCTATAGATTCAGCCACTACTTTTTTACTTTATGTTTAAGATTACTCGCATAGTCAGAAAATATTGCATTACTCAGAAAAACACTGTATGTTTGAGGTTCTGTTAGAAATCAGAGAATAAAAGCAGGTTTTTTTGAAGGATAACCCTGTGATGCCAACGAATGTAAACACAAATCCAGATGTTTTGGCAAGCCAATATGAAGAAAAAGCTCTTTGGTCTTCATTTACATTTTAAAGCAAATATTTTACTAGGAGAAAGTGAAGAATGTTGACATTCCACCACTTAGACCCTAGTCAAAGCCATGTTCTCAATGCCAAAATGTCAACATTTATTGCAGTTTCCTTCACATTAACATGCCAGAAACACATCTGGCACGTTCCTTTCTCTTTTTTCCCCCTTTCCACCCGGCCACTGTCTGTTGTAGATAGGAAGATGGGAAGACAATATAATTGTAATTCCTCTCAGCCAGACATCTGCACTCAGCTGTTTTGAAAAAAAGAAAAAAAACCAAACAAAACAACCCAAAAAGCAGAAGGCAACCATCTCAGTTGCACATCTTGTGCACAGAGATCCATATTTATTATCTGTAATCTGTAATCCTTACATCCCTTTTAGAATATATATTTATGTATTATAATTTCCATTCTTTATTAGGGTTTGTAAATCTTACAGAACCTGTCTTTGTTTTTCATCTGCCTGGTAATGTCAGGTGGGTTTATTTCATGGCTGAACTGCATCCTCCAAAGCTCTCAGGGGAACACTTTGATTTTGGCCCAATTCCTCTTCAAGCTCACAGAAAACAACCATTCCCCTTTTCCAGACACATCCAAATTAAAACCCTTTTCTCCACACACACCTTTGCTGTTTTGAAGAGCATTTGCCTTTCCTGCCTTGCTCTGATTCTGCACCTGTGAACTGAAAAGATTTTGTCACTGATTCTTTCTCCTGGTCAGAAGGGGAAAAAAGAAATTTCCAGGTTGAGGAGCCATGAAGTGCAGGCACAAGGCTTGGTGTCCTTGTCCAGCTTTTGATTATGAATTTATTACCTTTGTCTATATTATCCCTTATAATCTGATTGCTTTAAAAACCACTTAATGATATCTGTGTTCCTGATATTTTATTCTTCCATTTGCCAACAGGAGTAGAAAAAGTTCCAAAGGATCCACAATTGTGTGGATATGAATTATTCTGAATTATTGGCTTCTGTCTTTTTCCAACTGCATGAAATCTCCAGTGAGAAAAAGAAGATCCAACTGTGACAGTCAGACTTATTTACAGCATTCTAGAAATAGAAAATGCTGTGGGAAATATTTACATTTTTTTCCTTCAAGATTTCATTAACACTTGTTTTGCTTTGTGTGAATGTGCTTTTGAAAAAATTACGATATAAGCTACTCTGTCATGTACAGGAATTTGTGTGTGTAAACAAGAACAAAAACAAAACCCAAAAAACCAGAACAAACTCCCTTAAAAAAGAAAAAAAACAAAAAAACCCAAAAGAAAACCCAAAAACCCAAAAACCAAAACCAAACACCAAACCAGTCAAAAAAAAAAAAAAAGGGAATATCATTAAAGCTAAACCACACCATACCAAAGACAGTATTTTGATTTACATTTCCTGACTTGGCTTAGAACACATTGTGTCAATGATGAGTGATAAAAGCAGACAGAGGATCTCCAGTGAAAATAATTAAATGGTTACTTTTCCTTTTAAATACAAACTGGATGCTTAAGGAGAATGTGTCCCATCCAACAAATTCACAGTTTACTCGGGCCACACTGTATTGTAATTATGCAGTGGTTAGGTGTTTTCAAGTGGAAGTAACTTTCAGTAAAAGCATTTATGAATTTTTGTTAGTTGAGGGCTCTGAAACTACAGCCACAGTACCTGAGAAGGTCACAGGCTCGTTTAAAAAGGCTGAAATGTGTATTATCAGAAAATAAGCCTTGAGAGCTTCTGAATTTAGTCACAAGTCCTGAAGGAAGCCCAGAGTGCAGAAAGCACAGCACAAATGTGCACAGTGAAACATGCAAGTTAAATCACTATATCCAAATGCTCACTGGATTCATTAAGATTTCACAAACAAATTGAAATTCATCTGCAACTTCCTTCTCTTTTTTTTTTTCTTTTTATTTCCTCTCCTTTTTCACAATGCCTTTGTTTGCCATAACTAGCAGAAGGACAGGAAATTTTGAGAGCTTTTTTAAACTTGTATTTGATATAACTATTGCTATTTTCTTATTATATTGCTAGTGTTTGCAAAGTATTTTTATTTGCAGGATTTTATTAAGGTCTTAGCAAACTGGACATTTAGAAGATCAAGGACCTGCTTTAAAACTTGAGCTCTGCTTACTTTGTCTTCTAGAAGAAAGCAAAGTCAGACTTCCCTCACTTCCTTAAAAATATTTTTCAAAAATTCAAGTGTGATTGTTTTGCAAATACAGAATGTGCCTTTAATTCCCATCTTGTAGATAAATAAAGCAAAGCAAAATCACATAAAAGTTCTGGAGGTGTAGAATAAAACCTCTCACACTTCTGTAACAGCAGATAGCTGCATTTAAAATTTTGAAATTGAAATATGCCTCTTTATTAGTTTCAGACCAAATGCAGCATCCTGTATCTTGCACCACTAAAGAACAGGACTAATTTTGTGGTCACATTCTTATTTTAAATATTGAAATGGTAAATCTGTAAAGATACTGTTTCTGAACTCATAACTTGCTAAATTCAAGTGTAGCCTTAAAGAAAGTTTAGTACATTTTATTTTGGAGGTTTTTTTTTCCTTGTGGAACCTACATCAGATCAAGGGGACAAAAGACTTGGTCTCTCTGTGAAGATTTTTGACAGTTTTGTGAGGAGCTCACAGCTTGGCGATGGATGGCATTTTATTGACATCTGTCCTACAGAAGTTTCCTCACAATTTTCTGTAATTCTTGGAGAGAGATGTTAAATGTATCTGTTTAGCAGAATGGCTACAGTGGCCCTTTGTTTGCAATTTTTCCTTCTCTTTGCCTCTCTGCTCCTGTTTTTGACTGCAACAAGAAAAAGACATGAAATCCAGGAAGAGCTGTCCCTGCAAACCAGGCTGGTTTGGGTAAGGATCCTTTGGAACCATCCAGTAGAAACTCTCAGAAGTTTATTGGTGAGTTTATTTGGGAGGTTTATTGATGTTTACCCAGTAAAACACAGACACTTTTCAAGGCCCCAGCCCCAGACATGGCGATGGATACTCCTCACAACTCCTTACAGTGTCTTGCATCTTTTAATCCATTATTCCATCCCAAAGACAGCACCCTCCCCCCCAATTCTTTTAATGTCACTTTCTTACTTTAAGTATTTTTCATCAATAAAAAATACTTACGATATAAGTATTATTTTTCAATATATTTCAATTATTTTTCCCATCCTCTGCAAACACGAAAAAGAAAGTAGAAGACTAAGAAGATATTTCTGGAATGTCTATCCCACTTGATCCTTTCTTTTCCCTTGGAAGAACAGATGTAGAAAATGGATGAAGATTTACACAGTCTTTAAATTAATCGTATGGTAGGGGTTTTGTACTTCTCACTGTTCTTTCCTTGCTATTGCCTCTGAAAAAAAAATTACATTTTCCTCTAATACATGTCAAGTACTGGTTCATTCCAGAACTGGTTTAAGGTCTCTGGGGCACAAAGTGCAGGCCCAAGGTTTGAAATATTCCTGTGATGTGATTTGGACTCAAGGCCACAAAGTTTAGATTTTGTTGTCTCCACACGCAGTCCTCCCTGATGAAGGTTCTTTTTTACTATTTCCTCCATCCCTGATCTTTATTTTTTGAGCATTTTTGCATCTTAATCTTTTTCCCCTTCTTTTTCCAAGAACTTTACTGATGGAAGCATTTCCCAGCTTTCATTCTTCTGTGCAAATCAGTCTGCTTCCCATTGGAGTGACACCATTATCTGATGCATATAAAACATTCAGGAAGAAGTTTGGATTGGTACATTTGTTCCAGATGCAAACAAAGGTTTTGTCTCAGTATTCTTTTGTATTCCTGCTTTAGTTAGAACCTGAACAATGTCCTTAACTTGTCCTTACATGCTGGTTTTAAACACACAAAGAAGGTGTTTCCCCTGTTGCCAACTCAAAAATATTCAAGATACCCAATCCTGAAGAAATGCAGAAAACAGCAAGGTTCTCCCATTCAGCTATGAGCAAATCAGGGAAAGAACTTGATAAATCTGTGGCCTGCTCAAAAAATATGGGCAGAATTTGTACATTTGTAGTTTCCTGTATGTGTTCTAACAGTTGAAATAAATGTGGCATTTTCTCCTCCACCACTACAAAAGTCACTTAGAAAGGAGCTCTAAAAAAAATAAACACACAAACAAAAAAACCCCAAAAACCAAACCACACTTCTAGAATTTTGTTCCAAAACACACAAAAAAAATTTTTTTTCCCTTTTGTGAATGGAAAATTGTAAGATCACAGCATCCTGTAGGCCAGCACAGCAAACCAGACTAATCCTGACACCAGTCCTGTTGGCAAGTCCTTCAGTAGTTTTGGCCAGCCTGGAGCATGAGGGAATCCAGCCAGGCAGACAGCTACAGTCCCATACGTCAGTCCTGGAAAAAGCATTCCAGAGCTTGGCATCTGTGCTCTGGTGCTTGCCAAGCACACCCCAGGAGTGGCCACACGTGTGCTGGCTTCTGCAGCAGAGAAACAAGAGGAAAGCAGGGAACATGCCATAGCCCGTTTCTTTCTTCTAGGAAAAAGAAGATTCTCTGAGAAGTCAAAAGTGAGGCTGCACATTTTTTGTCTAAGCTACAGAAGGAGTGTTACTTCTTATTTACATCCAGAAATTTTATTTTCTGTTTCTGCTCAAACTGTTTTCACCCACTGTTACTTATGGGGCATTATCTCATACAGCTTCTCAGTTATCCCAAGTCATTAACAAGGAAATTAGGATGAAATTCCATACCTGACAACCCACAGCATGCAGACAGCATTCCAAATCCCCATTCCGTGCCACTAAAAGGATTTGGACTTCCACTAA
The DNA here is from genome assembly GCA_013399835.1 of Leptocoma aspasia. Classification (NCBI taxonomy): domain Eukaryota; kingdom Metazoa; phylum Chordata; class Aves; order Passeriformes; family Nectariniidae; genus Leptocoma; species Leptocoma aspasia. The sequence goes on along the minus strand of VXAX01006528.1, from coordinate 419,506 downwards.
TTTTTAATTTTTTTTGCTTGTATATGGGCTAAGGATTATTCCATTACATGATGAGCTCTTATGAAGACAGGAATTGTTGTACTTATTCAGACTCAGTGTTTAGGCTGAGACTAGGTCTGAGCTTCCCCCTACCAAAGGGAAGTCTGCCTGGGAAGACATCCTGGACTAACACAAATTGCAATCCATGTTTTCTAGATTGGCTGGGATGAGAAGCTGCACAATTATATGGCACAGCAGGATTTCCAAGTGTTTCAGATATCCTTAGGGAGGCTGTTGCAGGCTTGGTGATCCATCACCCATGAATAAACTGCTGGAAGGCAGCTCAGCTACTGATCCACCCAGGAATGCAAAGGCATGATGGTGACTTAGAGAAAAACTGTCCTCATCTTCATTGAGCTACAGCTGCTGGCTGGACCCGTGAGAACACCAGCAGCAGGTGATTTTGCCAAAACCAGTGTAATCTCAGAGAAAACAGAGATACCACACACTTCTGAGAGTCAGCCTATGAAACCTGGAGAAGAATTTGGTGATTTCTTGAGATCAGCCCATGAAATCTGACCATTTCCTGGAGACAGATGTGGTGGTTTCATGAAGATTATTTCTAGCTACTTTATTGTTTCAAAGAACATTCAACCATTACTTTGTTTTCACAGTGCTCCCTAGGGAACCAGTGCTGGAAAGTTCCAATAAAGTACTGGAAAACCTGTAACTGCTAATTTTAGACCTGTTTCCTCATTTTCATAGAGTTAGCTAATTACAGCATGCCACTGCCATGTATGGTCAGCTGCATGTCTTGGTCAGTCATTCCACTGTGGGCTACACACCAGATTTTCAGGATTGTTATTAATAATGTATTATTAATGTGCTATTTCATCATTATCAAGGCTCTTTCTTTGAAATTACAGACTATGAAATCTCACTCTGTGTATTGCCTGAGATCCCCAAACACTGAAGATATGACATGAAATTCCTATCACAAAACCAGGATATAATTAATCCCAAATTTTATGTGTTCCATTGAACCCTCTATGCCACAACAAATGGAGTTCTAGTCTTGAAAAGGAACTTTCAGAAATGAAAAAAAAACAAACCCCGAAGATTGATCTTCACACATTCCCAAGAAAAATTCTCAACCTGCTCAATTTTCAGAGGTCTTTTCTCTTACAATGGCACTTTAAGTGGCTCTGAATTTGTTTCCTGCAAATGCAGGAATAGCGATTTTTTAAAAAATGTCCTTCCTCAAGCTGAATTTGTAGACTTTTTAACATTGGAGTTGTCCTGGGATATAAGGTGGATCTCCCACCTGAAAAAACAATGCATTTTTAATTATGTAGAAGTAGCTTGAGATTTTAAAACCTTTGCTTTAGTCTGCTAAATATTGAAAAGTTTAATTTCTAGAATTCATTACAGGACAGTGCTAAGTAGAGGCTCTCAGGACCTATTACGCTAAAGAAAGTTCACCTTTTCTGCCAGCAGACAGGTATGAGTTATGTTGCCATTTTTATTTCAAGCAAATACTGATAAACTTCAATATAGGTGAGGAAATAGGTGAGGATGAGATCTATAATTTCAATTTTAGTGCACTAAATTTTACACGAGGTTTACTCTGAAGCAGAAATGGCTCCATGTGTAGAATAATGCTAACAGTTCTAAATTCTGAAATTTAAATTTCTGTTGAGTGATAAGAGATGCCTTCTAACAAGATAACACTCACTGGGCATGAGTGATCACATCCAAAATTATTTTACCTATTTTAATTGAAACATTTTTAATATTTTCACTGCTATATCCAATATCAAGTGAAAAATACTGTCTGTCCTCTAGAAATCATCAGTTCAGGATCTCCTGTCAAATGAACTGTGAACCAACAATTCTGGCAGACGTCTGGCACCTTTCTCCTGACTTCTCAAAAGCTAGCCTAGGTAGGGAAAACCTCAGCACATATTTGAGAGCTATAAATTAATTTTACGTGTGTCTATAAAAGCAAAAATGTGTAAACAGAGCATGCCAGCAAAGCCAGAACAAGAAACCAGGGTAAATTGAGTGTGAGTGACAATTGTGGGGTACAAAATCACATTCTGGTAGCTTTCACAGAGGTTTTTATGCTGACAGCTGGATTTGGCAGCCAGGTGGAAGTATTGGCACTTAAAGTTTACAACAATCAAGTTTCTAGAAGTGCCAATTGTGGTGAAGGTGATACCCATAATACCTGCCTTTACAGCCTTATAGTCACTAACAATATGCAGGAAAATCCTCATATCTACAGCTCCCTGTAGGATAAATTAACGTTTCCCTGCCTTAATCCAGCTTTACAGAATTTCCTGAAGTTTATTTCAATTTCTCTGTTTCAGCCTACTATAGCATCATTGCACATAACTTACACATTCAACATCAAATTATGTGCAGAGGGGATAAAGTTATGTACAAACACCACCACTGTCCACCTGTTTTGTCATGCTCATTTATTTTCTTTAAGATGGTCATAAACAAGACATTGTTTCTTCACATTTCTGCAGCAAGATCAGTTCCCATGAAGAAAGTGAGACTCAGCCTGTGGTTTATTGGAGAATTACAGCCTAGGCTTCACTCTTTTTGTTGCTTTCATGTTTTGAAAAATTACTCCAGCATTTTCTTGGTAGAAAGAAAGCAAATGACAATGAATGATGATTATTTTTTTTAACAGATGAAACAGAATATTTTCAGTAGTATTATTTTATATATATATATATATATAACATGTTTCAATTCTGGACTTGCTTAGTTTATTAATTCCAGGTTTATTTCTTCAAATTTATCAAAAGGAATATGGATTTGCAGAACTGTTAGTGATGGAATTTGTTGCTTATGAGATAACAGAAATAATGGATAGTGCTGTGTTATGCAGTTTGATATGCTTGCTACAGCACATCTCAACTAGGCAATTTAACTTTAGATTACATTTTTTTTGGTG
>VXAX01006528.1:321583-406039 GCA_013399835.1 Leptocoma aspasia | reverse complement strand
GAGAAATTCAGCGCGGTTCCCTTGGATTTCCTGTTGCGGCGGAGGGGGAGAAAATCCCAACCTACTCTGCTTTTATTCACCTCTTCCCCCCCTCCGCAGAGGGGTGGGTGCGAGCAACGTGGAGCCCGGGNGTAAGACATCTTACCCAATCTTGCCCAGTGAATGGTTTATAGTTTTCTGTGCTAGTTCCTCTCAAAAATCTAGCAAAGGGCTCCATAGCCCCCTTTGGATTTGAGTGCAAGGAGGTCTCTTGAGTCTTACAAACCACTTTACAAATCACTGGTAGCTGCTGACTTAGCTTTTGTTACTCTACTCAGTATTTCCAGTTTCAAATTGTGTCTCTCTTGGCTTTAAATTGTAACTTTCCCAAGCTCTGATTTCTAGCCCACCCTTGCTGTGTAATTGTCCAACTTTTTGCGGGGAGAGGGGGTGTTGGTTATTTGTTTCATTGTTTGTTTGGGGTTTTTTCCCCTTCAAGATTTTCTAGTGTTGTCTTTTTCCAAATGTGCTGTGTTTAACTTCTGGGAATTGCTTCTTTATTGCTGTGCTTCCTGATATCCAAGATCCTGAGCATATCTCAAATCAGCTTCCCTCTGATTCCTTGTGTCCTATCTATTTCTGGAGATAATTGTTCACCCAAAGTGGCATGGAATCCTTCTCTTTCCCTGACTCTTAGCTGTATTTCATTAATGACAGGTTTAACACCTTCTGTTTGAAAGAAATTCCAAACCTCACTCACAATCAGGAGTTTGCTGAACTCTCCTACCCAGCTGTCTTCATAAAACAGCTCCTTCATTAAACACTTTTTGTTTCTCAAGGTCTTTAAAGACTGAGATCCTCTCATGCAAAATTATTTCTGCTAAACGTACAAATTTAAACAAAATCAGCTTCTGATCTGTGAGAACATAGGTCTGTAAATGGAGCTTCTGTTAGAGCCACTGGTGGTCTGTTAGGACCATCAAAGCATGGCAGTGAGTGGCTCCGTGACCTCTTGGCTACTTGGGTTTTATTTCACAGATAACAACATGTGGCTCCTGCTTCTCACCCCAGAATTACAAGTCACAGATAATATGCACGCGGAGCTAAATGAAGCTGCGACATGTGCAAGTTTTGTTTCAGAAGACAAAAACTCCTAAAGTTTCCATGTTCCCACCGTGTGTATGGTGAGGCGTTCACCCCTAGAGCCGCAGCTCAAAGGGTTAAATCTTCTCTGATGACAAAACCAGATTGTGCCCTGTTGTCATCGCAATGACCAGCAGACAGCACTCGGGGACTGTCAGTAGGGCCACGTTTTTGTTACCACTGCTTTTGTTTGTAACCTGACTATTGGTGGCTAACTATTCGGCACATCCAGCTAAATGCATGCTCGTGGCCTTAAAAAGCAAGCAGGAAATTTCCTAAACCAGGCGGGATTTTGGGATGGTTATGTAGGGAGAAACAGCAAGCGGAGAACAAGTGAAATTTTCAGGTGTGATACTACAAAAACTATTCCTGAAGGAAAGTGTATTCTATTCCAGTGCCTCACATCCTTGCTCTTGATGGCAAAAGCACCAACGCTCGATGCTGAGCTGACAGGAGCGGGAAAGGAGCTCTGGGGCTCTGCCCAGCGCTCCTGTGCCAGACCCGGCTGGCGGGGCAGGTGTGGGGGCCCGGCCCCCTCTCCTCCTCGGGACCAGAACTTTCGGGAGCCCTGTGTGCTGTCCCAGGGAGAGCTTTTGCTGCCAAGCCTCCCCTCACGGGCTTGCGTCCATCGCACGGCGCAGCTCCCGGAGGTGCGGGCGAACCGAAGGAATGCCCAGAGCGCCCTTTGGGACCAGCTCGACCTGCACCGCTCGCTCTCCGACACCCCCGTCCCCTCCTCTGCCCTCCTGCCATCCCCTCTTCCCGGCCCCCTCCCTTCCTCTCCTCCCCTCCTCTCCCCCTCCCCAGCCCCTCACCGGCCCGGCAGCACCGGCCCCTCCTCCGGCTCTCCTCGCTGTAAATCCGCCCCTGGCGCTGGGCAGGGGCTTTTCGCNTTCCCGCTGGGATAGCCGCAGCATGGGCAGGCGGCGGCGGCTCTGGGCGCAGCGCTGCTGCTTCTTGTCGCTGTGGCTGGGCTGCCTGGCGATGTGTGCGCAGGGAGCGGCCGGGAGACAGCAGCAGCAGCAGCAGCAGCACCGGCCGGCGCTCCGCGCTCCCTCAGGGGCGGGCGGCTCCTTGGCCGCCGCGCACCGGGAGGACGGGGCCGGGAGCGCCGCCGGGCGGGTCCGCAGGCGAGGACACCAGGACGCGCTCCGAGGGTAGGGACAAGGCTGAAATCCCCTTCCCCGCCGCCTGTTTGCTCCCCAGGGCTTCTCCCCGGCCACAAGCGCTGGCCGGCGGTCTCCGTGTGTGTCCCCGGTGCCGCTCCCCTTCCCGCCTCTTTGCATGGCTGAGGACTCGCGGTTCGCTAAGCTGGGAGTTTGGTCCTTGCCTATGGAATCTCGTCTCCTAATCAGTGCGATTTAATTAAAAGCAGGCGTTGTGGGGGACCTACGTTACAGCTAACGAATTGACCCCATTGGGCTCCTTGGTCCAGCGTGTACCGCTACTGAGATGCTTTGACACTCACTTTTTTGGGGGGGTTTCTACAAAGAAGGGGTGCAAAGTCGGTTTGGTTTTCTTCTTCTGATGTTTTGGGGACTTCTTGGTATTTTGAATTAGTTTATGTATCCTTATGAACAGGCATCCCTTCTGTCTTGTGTCAGATGACAGAAGAAGTTTTTGTGGCAACGCTTCTCAGACTTTGAATGAAAGCAGAATCAAACTCATCGCTTCCATACCCTCAGTTGTTGCAAGGATGAATGTGGCCTGCTCTTGCCTCATCTACCTCCCCTCTTTATACTAATCAGTTGAGCTAACCCAAAATAAAATGCCTTGGAGCAAGATTTTGTTCCTTTGGGGAGGATTTGGTTTTTGTAGACAACTTCTATATGCAGTTTCTGTTTGTTTTATGCAGCTGGATTCTTCCCATGTGTGAACGTAAAACATTAAATTCTCTTCAGAGTGCTTCGTGTTTTCCCATACCCATTTACTGATTTGTCTGTGTCGCAGGCCAAATGTGTGTGGTTCTAGATTTCGCTCCTACTGTTGCCCTGGATGGAAGACACTTCCTGGAGGAAATCAGTGCATTGTTCGTAAGTGTCTGACTGCTTCTACTGCTCAAGGGGTAACAATAAAAGTAAATATTCTTTTACGAGCCACTGTTGCGTTCAGTGTGAGAAAAGCCAGTTCAGTTCTGTGTTTCACCTTATTTTCAAAAATAAGGAAAAGGGAAAAAAAATGCAAGATGGATTTACAGGTCCACATTCCTTGTATCTGAAGGGCTGCCCAATGACCTTGGTATGTTCATAAGAGACATGTCTCCACCTAGTTTTTAAAGAAAACACATGACAGCGAAGGAAAAAGGAAAAAACCTTTGTCAAATCAAATACTGAACTGTAGTAATAGGGGGAAAAAAAGCCAAAAGGTCTTGATATAAGCAAATCATATCTTGAAGTTCTCTGAAACTTTGAATTACAATCAAATAGAAAGCTTCTTTACATGTGGGATGCTTAGTCTCTTGTCATTTTTAGCTGTGTTTTAATAGCTGTCAGGCATGTAGACTGGCTACTGGCTGGTCATGGTAGGTACTGTGCTGACAGATGTGATTTTGATATACATGGCATGGCAAAAAAACAAAAGGAAAAAAGCTGTGTGTGGGGAATGTGCTCAGTACTGTGGTGGGATGGTGTCTTAGGGGATGTTTACCATGAAATAGAAATGAAGTTTAACTTTCTGTCTGTTAGGTAACAGCTGATAGTAGACAATGCTCCCTTCAGACCTTAAATTTTTAGTCTGGTGCCATTTAATCTAACCTGGCACTGTCTGTTTTGTTAGTAAGTATGCTCACCTTCAGAATTCAGGTTCAAGAAACTACTGCTCTTTAAGCAGTAGGAGCTCTTTAAGCTCTGTAAGCAGTGGATGTCTTTGTAATTCTCCATCTGACAAACTGCAGGCATGCAGGATGAAACTGGGGAAGGAAAGGGTGATAAGCCAGAGTCTGCCAAACTTTTGACCTTTGGTGGCTTTTTTTTAATGATTCCAGGCCTCTCTCACCTGTTCACATCTATTGGTTTTACATGATTAAACTTGACTAGCTGATGTTGGTGATAACTATGCCATGGAACACTTACTTTCACCTAAAGCTGACCCAGAATTTCCCAGCAAAGGATGGTGCCATTCAGAGGAAGATCCTTTTATTAATGTCAGTGTGGAATAAAGGGAGCTCCTCAGAATGTTCTGTTCACATTTATCAACTCCTTCAGTACTGGCTTACTTTAATGTAAAATCGAGTTTTTAAGAAGGATTTAGGCTGCCTGTTACACTGTTGATAGGCTTTTCAGATTCAGCTGTGTGTCTGGCTCGAATGTGGTTAGGGGCTTCCAGCAATCCTTTCAAGATACGCTTTAAATTGTGACTCTCAGAACTGTAACTGATGGTTTTAAAGTGGTATTTCATGAGGAGAAATCTGTGAGCCAGTGGTAGGTCAAAAAGAAACCATTCTGACCTGACAGTGTTTCAAGCTGATGATGTGGTGGTGGTGGTCTGTGGCCATTTATGATTTAAAGTGATCTTTTATCTAAAAACCAAAGGTCTGCTTACTTTTACTCTTTTGTTGTACAGAGTAAACTGTATAACTGTTCTGATGAAAGCATATTTAGGATGTGCCTTAAGGTCTAGGGCTTTCAGCTGGTAAACAAAATTACTCCTTAACAGGTAATAAACTAACAAAATGGAATAAATGTAAACCTTGCTTTATCAGGAGATTGACCTGTGGTGTATAAAGATGGACTGAACAGGAATATAAGAAAACAACCCCATTTCCTGTGCTTGTCAAGTGCTTTAAATCCAAGTCCTGTTTCTCACTTTTACTTTTGCTCATGGAAAAGTATTTTAAGTCAATTCATGGCATATCTCTAATTCCAACTAAACAGAAAAATCCCCCAAACTTTTAGACCTCTCATACCTTCACATCTGGGACATAATTGTAGCAGAATTTAATGATAAATATGGACAACTCATTTTGAATATTTTTGATGCCCCAAAAGTGATGTGGCACGTGATCTCCTCAAAGTATTTGTTCTGTTGTAGTCCTTCAGTGGAGATGTGCTGCCAGATTATTTCGTTCTCACAAAACTCTAGGCCTATTTACAAAGAAATTGTGATTCTTGGGGTTTTTTTTGGTGGTGGTGTTTGTTTGTTTTTGAGGATTTTTGGCTATACAAGTTGTCTGTTGTCTGCACAATATATGTCTTTTTGAAGTCCTCTTGCATTGTGCTGTAGTGGCTCTTATAGCTTCAGGCTCTCTTTTGATTCATCTGCTACTTGAGCAGATGGATTTGATGTATTCATTTGGATCTGCTTTAGAATATTTTAGACTTTTAGCTCTTTTTTTTCATGGTTCTGTCACTCTTCACTGGAGCTGTGCTGGATGGTGAGTGAGAAGGGAAGGCAGGACTTTGGGTCATAGTGAGGATGGCACAAGGTCAGGCACGTGACACACACATATGGGATGGACAGGTTTTCCTGGGGTTTTTATGGGTAGTTTTTAAATAAAAGTGTGGAACCTACCTGGGTACAGAGAACCACAAAATCTGCAAAGTCCAGCATTTGGACACTGACTTCCCACAAAACTGCTTTGGGTAAAGGGTGGATAATCTTAGGAAAAGAAAAAAAAAAAAAAAAGACCCTAAAATAACTTTAAAATGGTGATTATAAGAGTGAATCCCATAGCATAAATTGGCATTGTTTATATTCCTTCAAATCTTGGATTCTTGGTAATGTTTTTTCACAGGTCTTGTAGTCTAAAAGACGTATTTTTAATGGTTTTACATTGCTTGCATAATTGACTGGTATTTCTAATTGGGGGAGGAGTTGGTTACCTGATTTCAGTGGTTGGGTCAGTGTTTGATTATGCCTGATTTAATTCTGATTGTCTTCAAATTTGTCAAGAGATACTGATTATGCCAAAATTTGATTTGCTTTATTTAACTTAAAATTACCTTTGCATGTGTAACAGCTGTCCCAATGAAGTGAGTTTTCGCGTCTGGGGTTGTTTTTTCCTGCATGTTTTAAGACTCAAGTTGCTGTTAATCCCTGTCACTCTCTTTCTGTGTTCTTCCTCAGCAATTTGCAGAAATAGCTGTGGTGATGGATTTTGTTCCCGTCCCAACATGTGCACTTGTGCCAGTGGGCAAATATCACCCACATGTGGATCAAGACCTGGTAAGGACTTCCTGTGTTTTCATTAGAGATTTCATTGAAAGTCATTCTCTTCAAATTTCAATGACAAAAATGCCAACTTCCTTAAAAATAACTTCTCATTACTGCATATGCAAATGTAAATTACGGTTAGCTGAAACACCTCAAGTTCTTGATCAAGTTTGTTATACCACACGTGCCTGTTTATTCTGTGTGACAAATTTAAATAAAATGTGCTTAAAGAGAGAAGCAAGTTTACAAATGGATCTGTGTGGTATTTACATTTTCATGGAGTCTGTTTTGGTAAGAAACTAAGATTGTACAGTTCCCAATGCAATTAAAAGTTCCGAGCTGCTACACAATAGTCGTGGAAAACTCGAGAAAACCTCTCCATGAGTATACACTTAAAATACTTAGCTTGGATGGTACAAAGCTTATCATTCAGATCCCCTATTAAAGACTGTAAAAGGTCATTCCTTTGTGGTGTTTTTGGCTGATTTTGGGTGTCTCTCTGCAGCACAGCAGTGCAGCATCAGCTGCAGGAACGGCGGGACGTGCGTGGACGAGCGGTGCCAGTGCCAGAAGGGCTTCTCTGGTGCCCACTGTGAGCAGCGTAAGTCTCAGCCAGTGTGCTTGAACTGCAGTGAAACACCTGGAAAAAATGCTTGTTTTGGGGTGTGGTGTTTAGCTGGCAGTCATTTCGTGCATGGAGTGCTTTTGCATTCTCTAAAATTCAAGTTACAGATTGGATTCACCGAGCAGTTTTGGGAAACCCTTGGGGAGCAACGTCACTGTGCATCCCACTCTTCATACCAGATGTTCCCTAGTTTTTCATTCTCTTTTAACAAAGTTTTCTCTACCTCAGAACAATAGTCTCACTGCTGGGTTGAAGAATGTTTTCCTGTTTTCTACTTAGTCTAAAGAAAAAAGGATTAAATATGGTTCAAGCTATTGGATACTTTTTTGGGTTGGCAGACAGACTAGAAAGTGAATTATTTGCCCAGCTTTACCTTTAACAGCACAGTGTTTACAAGCTGTAGCAATTTAGCAAACAATAAAAGTCCCTAAAGGCTGCAGGGGTGAAGAAAGACTCAAAGTGTATTCTGAGGCCAGCTGACTACCAATTAGGAGAGAAATTAATTGCATAAAGCAGTCTACAAGAATTAGAGACAGAGGGCAGCCGTGCAAAAACCAGAGGGACTGAATATTGTGGAAGATAATTTTTTTTGCCCTAGTCATTTTTATAAATTCTGGAAAACAGTCTTGTTCTTGCTTTAACTGGATGAAACTCTCTAAAGTTTTAGCAAATAATTGTAATCCTAAGCTGTGACCTTAGGCACAAATTTTGTATTAAGGGTTGCTGGTCCCTTCCTGCTTCTGTTAAAATATTGGGTCAGCACCTGAATGCTCTCAGACAAGGCAAATTTCCAGTGAATAAAGGAAAAGATGATTGAATTTTTAAGTGATGGCCCTGAAGCAATCCAGAAAATCTGAACAAACTCTGGAGATTGGTTTCAGTATATCAGGTAGTTAAAATTTCAACCAGGATTATAAATACATGTCTTCTAGACAGTCTTAGAAATGTAAATAAGTTTTTATTTCTATTTAGAAAAATTTAATTGTATATAATGAAGCTAATTTTCTTGCTGAAGCGTTGTTGTCCATTAATTCAGTAATGTAACACATGCAGCAAAATATCTTCATTTTATGTATGCATTCTCAGGAAAAGGTCATTCTGTTTGGTGTTTTTTGGTGAGAAGTAAGGCTTTATCACATTTCCACACAACACTATATATTTTATGCTCTCCACTATGATACAGGAGTCATGTGTACTTTTTTACAGGTTGAAATTATTACCTTCTCTATGTTTCTGAGGTTCTTTTGCCCTGTAACACTCAAATGTGTTACAAGTACCACATCCAAACTGAGGAAACACATTTAGGAAGGCAGCCTAATGACTTGGAGACCAAAAATTTAAAGTTTTAAAAATTTTGCTGACTGTCTTGTAAGCTGAAATGTTTTGATTTGGAACATGTGCTAATTCTGGGCAATTTTGAAGCAATGACCTGAAGCAATGAGTCAGAAAACAGCTAAAATGAGTTAGTTAAGGCATTCGTTTAATGGTGTTTTTTAGCCTCTCTGAAAAACCATCTTCTTTTGAACTGAAAAATTCAGTGGTCTGGCAGGAGGCTTCGTTCTTGTTTCAGACCGTTGGTAAAGAGAATGAGTGGGTGCTCTGAAGTCCCATGGTAGTGAAATATCTTTTTCATCTAAATGTACTGTGTCTTTATAAGCCTTTCACCCCACCCAGCTTCTTCCCTCACCACAAAATTTTTTTTTGGGGGTCTTTTAAGAAACACAGCTTTTTCAGGTGCTTAAAAAGATGAGTTAAGTGGGTAATTCTTCTCCTTTGCCTTTAAACCTCCTTCTTCCAGCAGCATCAACTCTGAGAGATAATTATCTTTCTCTTGGACTCCTTTCTCTTCTTGAAAGGTTTGTTGCTGTTGTGACTGGACAACACAACTTAATATGCCCAAAACCCCCTCAAAACAGTGGAGGTCTGACAGATAGCTAACTTCAGTGAGGGGTAATAAGTTCTTACATAATTCCTGTGGTTAGGAGTGACTAGAGCTGCTACACTGAGGTTGAACATGCGCTGTTAATCTGTGCTGGGCAGCTCTTTGCAGTTAATGTCAGCAGGTACTGGTGGAATTTGGTTTGCACAGCCATTGCTGGTGGAGGTGGTAGGAGGGAGATCAGCTCCATCTTCAGGCCTAGAATGACTTGGAGCATTGGGAGAAAAATGAATGTTTTTAAAATTAAGCATATTTTAATCTTGAAATATCATTGCTGTGATCTAATTAAACTTGTTGTCTGTTTGTTTTGTTAATTGAAGCTGTCTGTGAGAGTGGCTGTCAGAATGGAGGAAGGTGTGTCGGACCCAATCGCTGTGCTTGTGTCTACGGCTTCACTGGCCCTCAGTGCCAAAGAGGTAAAAGAAACTTAAGGAAGGAAACTGTGAGTAGATTTATGCAAAAAACAAAAATGCTGTGTGTACAAAAAACAAAAATGCTGTGTGTTTTACACTGTGTTTTCAGCCAGTAAACTTTCAGTAAACCAGTTATTATTTGTAATTTTAGAAAGTGTCTCCCATTTTTTTTTCTAGTTTGGCAGACACATTAAAAATTGACACGTACAAAGCCTAATTGGTAGGGATTTCAGCTCACTTAGGCTGCATATTTTGTTCATATAATAGTTAAAAGATTAGATGTCTTTCGCTCTCTGCTACATGAAATACCAATCGAGCAAAATTGCTGGTGGTGTTAGGATTGTGTAAGTCTAGATAACTGAAGGATTTTTTCCTGTGTAACACCTTTCATAAGAGGAACTTGGGAAGTAGTTTGCTCTGGTTAGTTAGAAGTCAGAGAAGGATTGAAAAAACAACCAATTACCATAGTACAGGGATCAGTTCCTAAACCCATTCTTATTCCAGAAAGCATCTCAGAGATGCTTCTAAAGGGAGTCCTGTGGAATTCCCTGTTTCAAATTCAGCTGTGAAATGGTCAGAGCTGTGTATAAATTGGGAGAAATATCTTGCACCTTTTTTATGGTTTTTAAATTTTTTTTTAGCATTTGTTAACTGTGAAATGGAAATAATTTCCATAGAGGTAAAGGAACTAAAAACCCAAATACTGGAAAAGCAAGAGTTTCTATTTGCTGTTCCAGGCTGTTTTATAAACCCACTAGGTATCACAAGCCTCTAGCTTGTTGTTTTCTTTCTTAAAACCTGATTCACAGTTTTATATTTACCCCATTTCCTGTGGTTGCTTCTTCTGAAGCAAGCACAAAGACTCAAATCTTACATAGTTTGGTTCGTGAAAAAATAGGAAGTTGTATTTTGTTAAAAATTTGTTAATACTCACAGCTGTTTTATAGCCATTCAGAGAGATGTCTGTGCAGAATGTATACCTGTCTAAAATAAGAGACTACCAAGTCTTTCTGTTTAGAATGGATTTTCAAGGGATTGGACAAGGTTAGGGTAATTTACAGTTTGAGCCTTATTCCGATGGATCTTAACACTGCAAATTCTGCAGTGTGGGCTATGTGTCTGAGATGGGTTATAGTTCCAGCTGAACTATGGCATGATAGAATTGCAATATTCAAAATTATTTCTTTTTTTTTTTTTATAAATTTAGCTGATTGCATTCAGACATGCTTTTTATTTATCGCCAGACAACTTGGTAAGCTTGCTTTTTGTCCCAGATAAATCATTCCTAGCTAAGATTTGCCTCTGTTCTCTGACTACATTCAGGGCTGTGGAATCATGTTAATGCATGTGACAGACTCCAGCTGTGATGGTGGCTCAGAGTTTTTAGTAATGATATTTATACTTTAAATAGTTTGGCCTTCAAAGCTTAAAAGATTTTACTACACGTGGGTGTTGCAGCTTAACTTCTGTGACGATTAAAGGGTTTGCTTTCTTACTATTCATTGTAAAATCTTCAGCTGCAGAATTCAAGCCCTGTACAGGAATTTAAACATCAGTGTTTTGGCATCCATATTTCCCAGCTGTCCTTGGAAGTCCTAAATTTTCAATTTTGTGCAGAGTGCTCTTGTTCTGCAAGAATTCATCTGCCTTGTGTGGGCATTTGAAAATTGAGTTATTTCAATTAAAGGTTTACACTTTATTGCTTGAAATTGGAGATAGTAAGCCAAATTTCCTTCTGTCACTGCCAATAAAATATAGCATATATCTAGCGTATATAATTGCATATATAATAACTATCTAGTAGAGTTCATCTAATATATTATGCTTTTACAGCTTTGACAGGGCTAAGTAAAATTTTGCCTAATCTTGGTGTTACATAGACCTTCTCATATTCAAATAAAGAAGTTATTAATTTATTTTACTATTATACTGTCAAAGGTGACTCCTATAGCATATCTTTATAATAACTATAAAAAGTATCTAAGTACTCATTTTGTTGATGCTTTACATGAGGTGGAATATGTGAAAGTACTGTAAAAGATGCCTTAAATGCCTATTTAGTTCAATGCTAATTTGTGATTTATGCTTTTAATGTAATAGTTTATGCTTTCCAATAAATAGCAGAATGCAGTGATTTCTTCCTCTGTGGGTTGCCATAGTTGCCTGTAATATTTTACAGCAAGAAGTGTCTCAGTGGTTTAATTTTAAACTGAATTTAGCAGCAGTTCATAACTCTTCAAGTAAAATTTTATTGTTTCAAGGATATGTGAACTTCCCTTGCAAATCAAAGTTATGAGAGACATTGTTTTGTAATTTTCATTTACATCGCTGTGTTTCAAATGCATGCTTTTTATGGTTCTGTAAATTAAGTTCTTTAAGATTAGGCATTTTCTTCCTAATACAGAACACGTGTAGGTTTCCTTCAGCTTGGCCTCCCTACAGCCTAAGCTGTATGATAAAACGTGGTTGGTTTTTCAGATATCTGGGCTCTGAGCAGACTAATTTCCGGGCTGGAGACAGGAGGCTGAACAGCAGCTGGTGATTGGCATGATTAGAGTATTTAACTTGATGCTTTCTGCTGGGTTAAAAGGAGAGAAAAAACCTGTTTGGGAGCTCCTACTTTTTCTGATACATATGCTGACCTCTTACATTTCCTGTCAAATCTGGTCTTTGGTCAGCTGCTTGTCTTTGATTTGTAAGCACGCAATATCCAAGTTTTTTGTGCGGTGTTTTTAAAGGAAAAAAAAAGAAGTTGAAATTTCTGCAGTTGATTTTTCCCAGTGAAAAGAATAGAAAAAAGAAAGAGCAACAGAATAAAAGGCCTCATTCTCAGTTGTACATATAAGGACAATTTTTTTCCTAGCATGACCAATTCCTTTGGTTTATCAACATTGTAGATGATAGCTGTGTCACTGCTCATGGTCTGTGCATTTTTTTAAATTGGTAATCTTCAGAGATAGGAAGCTGTGGAAAAGCAAGGATGTTTTCTTCCTTCTTTATCATGGGATAAAGGGAAGAAGTGAGAAAGGCAGATCTTGTCACTGATGTAACTTTGCCTTCGTCCTATGTAGAGGGAATTCTCATTTACTCCATATTAAATGCCTCATATGGGAAGTCAAAGGGTTTGGAATGAGTAGAAATGTGTAGCTTGGGAAGAGCATCCTTTTGAAGAGGGAAGAGAATTTCAGATGAAGCTATCAAGCTCTGACAGGTAAGGAATGGGGAGAAATAAGGAAATACAGTATTTGAATAGCAGCTTTCCAATAGCTAAAGGGGGCCTAAAACAGATCTGGAGAGGGATTTTTTACAAGGGCAAATAGGGTAAGGACAAGGGTGATGACTTTAAACTGCCAGAGGGCATGGCTGGATGGGATATTGGGAATTAGGAATTGTTCCCTGGGAGGGTGGGCAGGCCCTGGCACAGGGTGCCCAGAGGAGCTGTGGCTGCCCCTGGATCCCTGGCAGTGCCCAAGGCCAGGCTGGACACTGGGGCTGGGAGCAGCCTGGGACAGTGCAAGTGTCCCTGCCCATGGCTGGGGTGGAGCAAAGTGATCTTTAAGGCCCCTTCTGACCCAAACTCCATTCTGGGAGACTAAAATTCTATTAATATAACATGAGATAAAAACTTTTTCTTCAAGCTGGGCAGTGGATGGAAAAGCTCATCAACAGCACAGAGAAACAAGTAGGACAAAGCAAAAAGCATCCTCAGTTGAAGTGTTGTTAGTGTGTATTAACTGAGGCAAAAGAGTAAAGAATAATACAGAACTGAAGTGGACATACACTGAAACAGCTGATAGGCAGAGGATAATACATGTGTTTAAAATTAAGCTAGCATAGCAAACTGACACAGATTTGTATAGGAGTCAATACTTCTTAAATACAGTTTTATTTTAAAGAAGAAATACAATATATATTTAGTCTGTAGTGTTGCTGAAGATGCTTGTGTGTGCTTGAGTGACAGTGATCAGGTCTAAATGAAGCAACAGAAAATGTGATCCCTTAAGAAACTACTTCTTCTGACAGGTTTTTAGAAGACCTCTTAACTTTACACAGCATTTCTTATCTGTTGATGCTAGCAGTACCATGAGGTACTTAACAGCAAAAATGTTTTTTTGATCAGCAAGCTCTTCTCTTTTTGTGGGAGTCTTGGAAGGTAACTTTTTTATTTTGCTGTGGGGTTGTTTTGGTTTATTTTTTTTCCTTTGTTAATGCCTGCTATCATCCTGAGCCAGAATAGAGGTTTTTTTATTGTCTTCCTGCTTCTTTTCTTTCAATGTACAGTAAATGAAAGACTGATCTGCTAAATATCAGTTTAATTCATCTTCAGTCCAATTTTAGCCTTTGGGAAGTGGAGCGTGTGGTCTTGGGTTATTTTCTGCAGGTTCATAAAGAAGTTGTGCAAGGCCTGTTGAGTGAAGAAAAAAGTAATTAGTTTACTGTAGCATGTTCAAAACTACATGGCCCAGTTCACAGGGGATGTTCATGGTCACTGAGGGAAATACAAGTGTTAAATCATCAACTTGAAGCCTAATTTAACTAAAATAAATTAAGTTCTGTTTAATAAAATTAGCTAAAAATAAGTCAGAAGTAGTTTTAAGCTACAGAATGTGAATCTTCCTAAGATTTGCAACTTCCACCACTCTTGTCTACTTTTATCTCTTTAATTTTTTGTTAGAAAGCATTTGTGCCAGCTTTTTCAACACTTGAGTTGAAAGCTGATTGCAAGCAAAATGCTGCAGTGGTCATATTTTTTATAACAAAAGAAGCTTCATTTTAGTCTAAAAAAGCATGCTTCTATTCCTCTTGGAGATAGTGGAGATAACAATTGCAAATACCTGCAGCAGTAAGAGGCAAAGCTTTATCTGACAGGTGAGTACCTGATTCAGGACAGTAGATCAGATTATCTGTGCTGGGAAAGTCTGTTGGATTTTTGGAGGGTTTTTTTTTTTTTGAGGCTATAGGTGTCATCAGGTGTTAATAACACACATTTAAGTGCAGTCCCTGCTCAGCAAGCTCCTTTTTGTGCTGCAGGTTCTGACCTGTAGGTACTGGCCCACATCATCCCTTGATGGATTACAGCAGGGCAGATTCAAAAAGCTGCTTTCCTGCTCTCAGATGTCAATACCTAGTGGTGTTACAGGGCTCTGGCACTGCATTCCCTGCTTTTGTTACCCACCATTGTCTCCAAAAATGAGGTTTTCAAAGGCAAATTTCTGCCTGAAGCACAAAAAACCTGTGAGGTGCCTACAGAGAATGTTTGCTTGTTAGCTGTCATCGGAAAATTTCTCCCTTCTAAATCTGCAAAAGATACAACATTTAGCAGTTTTAAAAATTACACAGGTAATGCTGATCATGCTGATTGCAGCAGTGATGAAGAAGGTACTGTGATCCCAGTCAGTGTCTCTGCCTTACTCCCTTCTTTTAGTTTTTAATTAAATCCCAATATTTGTATGACTCATTGTTTGGCACCAACAAAAGAAAAAGGTAAAAACCCTTAAAAACCCTTGAAATCTTCAAAACTCAGTTTGTTCAAGCATAGGACAGGCAAGTGCCAAAGTGTCATAGGAGTGGGGTTGTTGCACTTTGTATTAGAATTAAAAGCAGAAGTTTTATGCCTTTAAAGTTGGTCTGCAAAAGTAAAATGAAAGTATGGATTTGAATCACCTCTTCAAAGGGCTTGAGAATTTTCACCAGAGTGCAGCTCAGGCAGAAGGAATGTTTCATTGGTTTAAATCATTTAAAAGTGAAGCTCTGTAGCTGTGCTGCCCTAAACTGTGAAAAGAAAGAAAGAACTACCACAACTGTTACACCTTATACTTATAGCCAAAATATATATTTTCTTCATATATCTATATTTTAAAATCTGCACTTGAAAAGGAGTTTTTTTTCCTCTTACCTACAGGTGGAACAAGTCTAGGAGAGCATAAAATACTGTGTTTTTTATGTATTAGGTAGGACTTAGACTAGCTTATGCTCTCCATCTAAAGATTGTTCACTGAAAAGTGAAACAAGAGTCTGATAATAGGGTCTGAGCAGTGAAGCAAAATTACGAGTGAGAAACATGTTGCAGACAAGAGGGAAGATGAGACCTTTGAAAAATTCTGTCTAGTTTTATCTTTTCCCTTCCTCAGTGAAAATTTTGCTTTTTGTCAGATGCATTAAAAGGTCACCTTCTTTTTTTTAATTACCCAGGAAGAGAGAAAGTACAAGAGCTGAGCAAGGCCATGATGGCTTTGTTAGAGTTTTAGAAGAAAAAATAATTTCTCCTGAAAAGTAAAAAAGTTACTAATTTTATTAAGCTAATTGATTTGTAAGATACCCAGGAAAAAAAAAATCTTTATTTTCAGGGTATCTAGGAAAATTAGAGAACAGAAAAAACTGAGACACTTGCCACAGGGAGTGTCTTCAACAAAGGAAATGCAAAAACATCTGAAATATTTATGTGAATAGGAAAATTTTCTGTCCAATTCAGCAAGTGCTAATGATAATATATTGTTATATATTGCTGATACAGGTTTTCTAGGCAAAATTGGAAAAAGCAGAAATAAGCTAAAGAACCCAGTTTTGAAGTACTGGAAAGAGGAAAATTTTGTGACTGTAAAATGTATTAGAACAAATTAGACTAATTTCCTCTTAAGTTTACAAGAATTGTGTAGAGGAGGCTTGAGAGATTATCTGGGAAACACAGGAACCTTGGAAGTTTATTTCTGTAACGGTTATGAATGTCAGAAATTGTTTTACCTTGGGTATATGTTCTGTTTACACAGGGGTTCAATATTAGATTTGAGAGTGAAAGGAGGAGTTTGAATATTTCTTTGAATATTGCCGTGGTGGAGCAAGAAATAGAACAGGGAAACCACATATTATTCAATAACACCTGAACACCTGAGTTCTTAGTGAAACACTGAGTTCGAAAAATAAGAACTGGGAAGATTTTTTTTTGGTTTTGCTTGTTTTGCTCTCAAGGGGTGTAGTCATTCACCTTAGACTTGTTTTGATTAATAAGAAAGGGGTTTGATAAAACTGTCTCAGTGTTGAGACAGGAGGATGAGTGTGGAGAACCCAAAACTCTGTGTGGCTCTGTGGTTGAAAGTTAGATAGATGCCAGATATTTGGAAGGAATTTTCTTTCCTGTATTTTCTCCTCCTGTGTTCTTTGCACACCCTGATATTTTTCATTATGTCTGTTATGCTTCAACCTCCCTTACAGTGAATTAAATGCTAAGGCTTCAAATTCTGTAAATTGGATCTGCTTTAAATTGTCAACCATATCTGTCTTCATAGGCATTAATTACATAGTATCTTAAAAGCTGTAATAAAATATGTATGGAAAAAAGTAATCCAGGTATTATCAGGGGTAGTTTATTGAAACCAGTCAAGAGCACATTGCATCCAGGGTTGCAGTTCCAAAAGTAAACTGGTTTATTCCCCCTCAAACTAATAACTTGCTACATGAGAAACAGGATTAAATTACTTCTGTATTGAGAGGATATATAAATTATCTTCCTTCCCGTATTTTGGCTGTGAAAAGATACTCAGCTTTATAATGTTCCCCTGGAAATCTTGTATAAACCCAAGAGGTAAATTTCCAAAGCCCTTTGGATTTTCTGAACACACCCCAAAGATGTGAAGAACAGAAGCTCTGTTTCTGCCTCTATGCAGACAGAACTCTAGTAAATAGTAGCAGGCTGGGTTTTTAGCTTATTATGAACTTAAATTATCTCAGCAGTCTAGACAGTCATCTGAGGAAATGTTTCTTGCAGTTTAAATAGATATATTTAATTTTTTTTCTAAGGTTAATGTATGAAACAGTTGTTTTTCCTACTTAGGTCAATAATTAACAAGATTGCATTCAGCTCCAATGTCTGTGGTTTTATTAGGGTTTCTGTTCTACTGAGAAAGCCTTTTGCCTTTTTCCATGCCTTTCTAATTTACACAGGGGTTGTTATGAAATATTTCCCCTCCTCATCTTGTGGTTGTGGGTGCTTTCTGAAAGCTTTGGCTTTTGCTGTGGGGAAGGAATGACACTGAACTCCAGAGTGGGAGGGTGAGGGTGTTCAGCAATGCTCTTACTGATGATTAGTATCTCATTGTGTGTCAGATTGTGTCCTAAGAGTTGGGATTTCCTTAGTCCCAACTCGGGTGCCATCTTTATATGATAGCAGGCCCTGTGGAAGCCCAAGGAAATATATACATTCACACGGAGCTCCAACCAAACCAAAACTGGACATCTTGCTGGAACCAAAATTTAGGAGTACTTCTTTTCCAGATTTTATTCAGTGCTTGAAATTTTCTGTCAGTCAGTGTATGCTACTTCAGTTACACGTGGAAACGTTTTGTTCCAAGGAGTTTTTAAGGAAATATTTGAATTCTGGGAGGTGCTGAATTCCATAAATGACAAAAGTGAAGTATTTCTATGTGTCTCTGTTTCTCTTTTTTGTTGTGTGTGTGTACTTTACAAAATGTTTTGCATCCTGAAGTATTAGAAGTATTTTCTTTAATGTTCAGATCGATTAGACAAAATTGCATTTTATTTCAGAAATATTATTGTTTATCTGCTGCTTTGCCATTTTCCCACCATGTGCTTAGGTGTGTAAGAAGAAATTGTTTTTTAATTAATAAGAGTTTCAAGTTATGCAGTTATTACTACACTAAGGCTTTATCTGCTTAAAACTGTAATAATACCAATTATATAAAATGTCTGTGTGAACCACAGAGTTGTTGGAAAAGTTGTTTTCTTTTGGAAAAGAGCTGCTGCTGCTCTTCTAGCCAGAGGAAAATGAGAATATGCTCAGAGTGGACATGACAAGAAATGCTGGTGGAACCTGGAATTTTGCTAAAAGCTACTAAGCTCACACAGATTCCTGCACTGAACCTGTGGCTTTTCCTTCTTTCATTTACAGCTGCCCTCTACTTCCTTTTCAGCTGTCAAGTGTGTGTTGTTAAGTTATCCAGTAATTCACAGGAGTTTGTCTGATGGGAAGTTTTTGTATCACAGGAGCTGGTCAGAAAAGGTCATGTGGGACCACTAGAAAAGTAATAAAACTTCAACCTGAAAATGAAAGCTGTCAGCTGTATAGAAACATCCAAACCTTCGTGATGTATTTAACATCAATGTTCAAAACCATTTTCTACTAAGCTGCTCTTCTCTATTACATATGAAAATAAACTTTATAGATCACTTCAGGTAATGACTAAAAGAACCTGCGGGGGATGTGTCCCAACTTCAAGTTGGCAGAAATTTTAAATGTTTGAAAGACTTTTGTGATCATTGTTTATGTTAATGATAAATGTGATGCTATTAAATATATAATTGAGTACTTTACACACAAGTTTCTTAGAAAAAAATCAAGGAAAGGAGGCTTTGATTTTACTTTTCAGGTTTATAAGAACTCCTCAGTCTAAATAGCAGTACTGCCCACAGATTATTTTTTCCAAGAGAAATTAACAGCATTGCCAACTCCCTTTCATATTCCAAGAGACTCATTGTTCATTTCCAGCCAGCAGTCTTTTTTACCATAACTTCTTGGATGTCACCTTTGAGAAAAATTCTTTTGATTTATATCAAAGTACAATTCATCTACCTTCTTGTTACCTTTGAAATGTCCCTTATTGTGTACTCATATGTTGGCAGCTAAGCATTTACTGCAAAAAAGCCCCCCAAATTTCCATATAAAGTTGATCAAAACATTGAAGGAAGATAAATTTTAGATAATATTTAATAAACATATGCACTTTTAAAATGTTTAAATAGCTTTTTGCATTACTGTGACTTATGATCTGCAGATGTTGGAATTGAGCAAGAAGAATAATATTTACATATGCATAAATTTCAGATTTGTGCTCTGAGCCCATGGACAGTTTTGAGTATTGCCAACCCTTTCATACTCACATGAAAACTTTGTCAAGGAAAGTCCTGATCTCCCTTTCTTTGGAAGCTCAGGGCCATGCTGTCATTTATCCAGAATCAGTGGGAGAGCTGGGCATGCCTTGCTGTTCCAGTCCTGATGGTCCCATGGTAGGAATCCATGGAATACCATGGAATTTCCCCTTGCAGGAAGATGGAGCTTTACTACACTTCTATTTATCAAAGCAATAAGATTTCACGTTGCAAAGGGGAAAATGCAGAGAGTTCCACTGAAAAAAAACCTCTTTAGTAATCAACAAGCAGGCTCTGAAACAAGCAGCCAAAAAGAATTTCGGATGTCTGGAGACCTCTGAGTGTTAGCAGAAATTATGGGGAAACTTGCCACCTATCAGAGTTGTAATAAAGACAGTTGTTTATCCATCTTGTTTCCTGTTGGAGTAATCTTTAGCAAAAGTTCCTGGTAATTCTGACAGCCTTTACTTCTTTACAGCATTCAGGTCCCATGCATTAGGTTGTTAATTTAATAATACTGCTGAATTAAATGGATTTTTGAGGTAATAATAATAATAATCTACTTGCTGTGCTTGAATCTGCAAGTGAGGTGATGGAAGTTGACCTTACTTATTTTCTCATCTATTCCTTAATATTTCATAAGTCTTCCTTAGGGGCATGAGGTTCTGAAAAAAGTCCAATGAAAGGCAAATTTGCTTTGTAAGGAAGTCAAACACGTAAATAAAGTATTGGGTCTTGTTCTTTAATTGACAGGGGCTGTGAAGCCTATCTCAGAACCTTCCTTTACTCACTCCTGGTGTGATTCATACTGATGAACGTGCTTAATATTTTCAGTATTTGTTTTTAGTAATAGAAATATCAATTTTCCAAGTAGCTTCTAGTTAAATATGCCTGTTTCCAGATGCATTGCTTTCTTATTTAGTTATGGTTCTACAGGTTTGGGGTTTTTTTTAAGTAAAAATGATGGAAGATACTTCACTGTTCCTTCCTGCTAAATCTTCCTAGTGCTCACAAACGTGAAATACAGTATTTGTGACAATGTGGTTTTCCCTTCTGCAGGCTGGGTGCAGGAGACTGCAGGAGAAACCTTTGTTGGGTTTCTCACAGGAACGGTATTTTAGTATTGGGAGCTTTAATTTAAAATTTCAGTCTGTGCCTTCCCTCAGAAGGAAACTCAAATTTTAATATTTTTCCGGATAGCTTGCAATGGACATTCCAACATGTGTAGTTACCTTTTTTGCTTTTCTTCATGCCTCACTTTTTCATGTTACCTGGGAAGAGAATGGAATTTTTAGGAGCAGGAGTTGTGACAAAATTCAGTTAGAAGCTGGATCCTTATATGTGTACCAAAATATTTTAATTTTTTGTCCTGAGTGACAGTGGGTGGTACTTGGGATGTTAAACATTGTGTTTCCGAATTTTAGCTAGTGGGTGTTAGACACAGAGGGCAGACTATTCCATATCTGTTTGAAGGTTTTTTACACCTTTGTCTGAATAATTTGTTTGGCCAGAGGAACGGGAAGAAAACTAAAATAGATGGATACTGAACCAAGACCAGAAATCTCCTCAACATTGCAGCTCCTTGTCTCGGGCTTCTGTGAACTAGACTTTTTAAATTACAGATAGAATTAGAATTTCGAAAAGGAATTAGTGGAAAAAAATCCCAAGAACCGTAATAGTTGAATAGTCCCATTCGAGAATACAAAATATACACTTTTATGACAGAATAGAAATGTTGCAGCATAGTTAAATATTGAAGTCCATGGTTTGATACTTTTCTTGATTCCAAGAAAATAATATTTCCCATTAAATTTAAATATATTAGCGATTTGATTTGTTGATAAAGGTTGTCATTCTTCAGGTCACTGTGCATATTGAATATAATTTTCTGAAGTTAAAAAACAAAACTGTGTAACACATGTGCTGAAGATCACTTCCATTTCACCAAAGCAGTTACCCTTTCTAGAGTAACAAATGATTTATAACTTATGTTCAGCATATGTTCTTTCTGGCAAAATTATTCCATCAGCAGTGCTGGCAAAGGAACAAATGAAGAACCACCTAAGACAAGCAAACCCATATGGAAAAGATGATTGATTCATAAGTGGGAGTTTTTAAGGTCTGATCAACCATTATAATAATATGATCTGACTGGCTGTGTGAAACAAATCCACAGCTTCATTTGAAGCTGCAAAGTATCTTCAGAATAGCATCTATTTTTATTTCATTTACTTCCCACACGTAAAATTTACTGTGTGACTACAGATCTTTGTGTAAACAGCTGAACTTTACCATTAACCTGCACATGCTTGCCTTCACTTTGTATTTTAAAGTCTTATATTTTCCTTGTAGTATAGAAGAGCAGCCAATAATCAGTCTCTTTACCTTTGGGCTTCATGCTGGATAAACTGAACAAGTAAAGATTTTTTAAATGGGTGCACTTTTTAAGATATTCATTTACAGTAATATTCAATTACAGTAATATTTTAAAATACTAATATTATTATAAAGTGTATTTCTGAATAGATACCGTGCTGCAGGCATATGCTAATAACATTGCTTGGTTACAGAATCTGAACATCAGATTAATGCATTTTCTGTTTATTAAGGCATGGGTAGGCACCTCTGCATAGGTGGTTTCCAGAGCATGTATTTCTATTTAATAGGACATAATAAGCAATAGGTGTGTTGTTATCTTTCCTTCTTGTACCTGACTCATCCATATTCTCTTGGACAAACACGCTTTCTCTGGTTGTGTTCTCTAATCTTTCTATTGAACACACTCTGAACATTTTATTGGCAGTTTTGACAGAGTTGACACACAATCATTTTATGTCCTGTGGGAAGGTAATGGAACTCAGATACAATTCCCAACTCTGAGTTTCAAGTTTAATTTCCACTGATTGAATTCCAGTAATTTTAATGCGGAACATCTTTGACAGGATATTCCTGTGGGTCACCAGCCATTAAACAGAGAAATATATTGTTTGAATTTTCACTCCTGCTCTGATTCCTTCATAACATCCATTGATCCTACAAGGAATTGTGTCTTGGAGAATTGCTGCTGTAAAAATACACTACTGTCCAGCAGAGCTACTTGTTTCCTGAGTAGAAATTGCTAAGTGAGCTGGGATGTCATGATTGTTGCAAGTTTTGGGATTTCAAAGATGTGTAGTAAGTAATTATTTGATTTCACTGTAGAGAGCATTCACCCATGGAGAACTGAGCTCTGAGTGTGTGGACAAAGGACAGAGTTTTCTTTTTATCATGTATTTATTTTACTAGAAGTGCCATTTTTGTGGCTTGATGGTCACAGGGGAACCTTGGAGTGTAACTTCGAAGACTATTTTATATCAATAATCAAGAAATAGTAAAGTTTACAGGCTTTACTGAGTATTTAAGATCTTTTAAACTTCTTTTATCATAAGGCATTTCTGTACTTGTGTACTTGGTTGACTTTATTTAAAGTGAAAAGCCCAGCAGAAATTGACTACCAGTGTGTATAAATAACTGCAAAAGTCTTTCCAAGACTGATACCACAGTGACCCTTACCAAAGAGAGAGAGCAAAACATTTATTTCTGTTTGAGCTTTCATTTTAAGAGCCCAGGAAGCTTAGTATAACATCGCACTGGGAAGACCATTTTTTTGCTTTCCAGAGATGTCAAAGCTCTTATTTTTTCAGGGTGAAATATCAAGTTATAGAAAAGAAGGGTTATCCCATTTGCATCTTGGTTGTGAGAACAGCTGCACCCTGATGAAAGTGTGTGGAAGACAGTGTGTTTGTATCCACATATTGGTATTGGAGCCTGGTTCTGGTAGGAAAAAAAGAAGAGGATGAAACAGCAGCTGGAGCAGCCATAACCCCACTGTTGTGCCTTCTTTCATGTGACTGAGTCTGAGTAAAAGCTTTGCATTTTCTTCTTTTTTCACCCCTCACGCTTTTTAAGAGTTCCCATAAGGATGTGAAATCTGGCTTAGAGCAACAAGCTGTTTCTTATTTATTCCTAGAGAATTTCAGTTAATTGTTGATCCCAGTTTGTGTTGACTCATAACGTAAAAAAAAATTTTCTTCATACAGGTTCAGTGTTAATGAACTAACTGTTCACATGAATTCTACCAGAAGTGTATTTTCATATTGTTTCTATGCTTTATTCAGCATACTGCATACAGTTTGGATTGGTTGTATTGTCTCATGGTTTTCTTCTGAAAATAAGTGGTGGTTTGTCAATCAGTCCTCTGTAGGTAGCACTATTTTGCAACAGGCATTCCAGCAGGAATGATGATTCTGTGACTCTCTCTGTCATGCATCTTGATCAATGTGGAGTGAAAAAATGTGTGGCTACTGTGGTCTTTAGCTCCCTCCAATAAATCACTGTGAAGTAGCTTAGAAGCAAGAAAACCAGTTTCCAGTCCTTGTTTTCTTAATCTGATCTCTTTTATTTATTTACCTGTTTGTTTGTAAAATTCTTTTGCTTACTGTGGATTTTACTGGATGCATTGTCAGTGCTCAAGAGCAATTTTGTGTCCAGCTGCCTTGCATTTAGTTGTTATCTTTTTGAAAGAAATAAATTGACTGACAACCTTGTGAAAATCATTGCCTTCAGTGGAAGGTGTCATGCAACTTCTGTAAGCAGTGATATAGCTTAAATTTCCATGAAATATATAGGTATATTCCTACATGGAATATAGGTATCTACTGGATTAAAATACAATTCCTTCTCTAGCTACTAGTACAGTGCCTTGTATAATACAGTGAACTTTCCTTTTTTCCCCCCAGATTACAGGACAGGCCCGTGTTTCACACAGGTGAACAAACAGATGTGCCAGGGCCAGCTGACAGGGATTGTGTGCACCAAGTCCCTGTGCTGTGCCACCGTGGGGAGGGCCTGGGGCCATCCCTGTGAGATGTGCCCTGCCCAGCCCCAGCCCTGCCGCCGTGGCTTCATCCCAAATATCCGTACTGGAGCCTGCCAAGGTGAGCTCTGACTGAAATTCTCAATGTGACAACTCTCACCTCTGACAGTCACCCTGAAAACCTTGCAGTGCCCTTTGAAGGGTCACTGTCTTCCTTGTGTGTGGTCTGTGTTTTATGATGAAATCTGGGTGTGCTTTGCTGCCTCCAGATTTTTGCTGCTGGACCTAGGGAACAAAGCTTAAGTGCATGGAAAAAGCGATTATTAATCAATACTAAGGAAAAATATTTGATGTTGTTTTTCCTTATGTGTCAGAGCTAGGCCTCTGCCTGCGTGCAGCAGTTTATGTTTTGCCATTCGTCTTGAAGTGATTAATATGTTTTAGACACTCTTTTCATAACAGTGTCAGGAGCAGAAACAGTGCACTACAGAAGGGGTGCATGTTGCAATCTCCAAGCTCCACTGTATGACTTGGCCACGTCCAAAGGGTCCTTGAAACTGCTCTGCCAGGCTGACCCTGACATAGCTTCTGGGGCTTCATTTGAATTATGTGAGTGATCAGTGGTGCTCTTTAGCACCCATGCCCACAATAACTGTGTTTTCTTTTTCTGGCAGTATATTCCTTGTGGCAAATAGTTTTAAGTTACCCTTTTAACCATGTTGCTAAATTCCTCTCGGGAGCATAGAAACAATGTGGTAGTCTGCTTTGTGTGATGGGTAAACAAAGGAAGTTTGAACAGCAATAAGTTTTGCTACATTTTTGACATATAATTGCTAAATAGGAAGCTCGGATTGTATTTATGTCAGCTGGGCTTAGCACACAACCTTACAAGGTGATGGCAAGGCATAGATGAGAAAAGTTTGGTCTTTTCTTTGGGGGAAAGGGAGAGACAATATTTCTTTATTTCACAGAATCTTTGCCTTCCAGCAGTTGAGACATTTCCCTTTTGAGCTCTGAGTTCTGGTAACTGCTCCTGACCTGAGCTCTGTGGTGTGAGCAGGTTGGTAGCACCATGTCTGCTCTGTTATGAATTACCAGCCCACTTTGATGCAGGAAGGGGCTGGATGTGGCACTTTGTGCCTTTCCAAGCTCCACATTACGGCGCAGAGCCTGTTGAAATAAGATCACAGAAGCTCAGAATGGTTGGGGTTGGAAGGGACCTCTGGACAGCATCCAGTCCAACCCCCTGCCAGGGCAGAGTCACCCAGAGCAGGTGACACAGGAGTGTGTCCATGTGGGGTTGAAATGCCTCCAGACCTCCCTAGGCAGCCTGTTCTGGTGCTCTGCCATCCGCAGTGGAAAGGTCAGAAGAAACCAAGTGTTTTCTCTGAGGGTTTTAGAAGCAAACAGACGTATCTGTTTTGCTTTTCAGTGCTTTTATTTCTGTTGAGGACATCGTATTTACAGAGACTTTGATGTAAGGGACACAAACCCCTTTGGTATTCAGTAAAACTGCCTTTGTCATGTCATGAGCCTGAGTAGACCAGGCTCACTCAGTCCATACTTCAAGTGTGTGGCATTTTTGAAGTGAATGCTTGCATTGGTAGATAGCCAGATTTGGGAGTTGATATGAACACTTAAAATCAGTGGAACTTGCAAGCCTTGCTGTTGGGAAATGGGTCATAATTTCAGTATGTATTAGATAGCTGAATTTGACAAGGTGTAACTCCTAAGTAGGAAGTTGCTCCTACTCTGCAAAGGATTTGCATGATTCAATCTTAAATGGGTCTTTAGCACCTTTTGAGGGTTAATTATGTTTTCTGGGTAATGCTCTTGTATAGAACATTGTAGTAGTACTGTTAACTTCATTATTACCATGAACAGGTTTAAAAAAAATCTAAGAGAAGTAAAACCAAAATTCAAATTGTTTGGTTGTGGTTTCTTTTTTTTGTTGTTGTTGTTGTTTTTTTCCGTAGAAGTTTCTATTCAGTCATGTCTTAAACAGGAATTGTAGCTGTTCAGACATCCCTCATTCCAAGAATTCAGGCAGGAGGAACTTCAGTGTTCTGCTTGAATGAGCTTTATTGCCACTGCTATATGGCCTTGGGAGCAGCATAATGGCAGGAATCCTGTGTTGGATGCTCTCTCAGTTCCTCCCTGCATTCCTCAACAGTCCCATTTCCCACCTACACCCTTTCCCTGCAGGCAGTTAATTTTTTGCTCTAAGGGGAGGAGAGTGGTCATGGCTGAGTAGATTTTGAAAATGGGAAGGTGGTTCTTCATGCCTCTGTTGCTGATGTGGTTATGTGCATATAGCCATTACAGGAAATAAAATGCAATAAAATCCAATGTTCTGTAGTAGGAATACACTGTCTAAATGTTAAAGGCACTGAGGTAAACTGGACAAAGAGAAGACAGGTGAAGGTTCAACTTCACAATGAAGAGCGATGATTTCTTTTTGTAATCTAGTGCTTGGTATTAATGTGTCAGAGTTACTGAAAATATTGACAGTGTTGTCTAGGATCACATCCTGCTGTCATGAAAATAATTACTAAAACAGGGAAAAAATAGCATGGTATTATTTCTGTTGTGTGCAGTATTTCTGCTTTGTAGGATGCAGAAGAAGAACAAAGAGTTTTCCATTGTATTAATGACCAATTCACCTTTCAGTTCCCACATGCCAGATTAATTGCAAAGAAACTCCCCATACATATTCCAGGCAGAATTAAAGAGAGATATTTAAATTTGGATAATTGTTGTCACTACCATAATAAATAAAAAACTCTCTGGAATGTGTGTCTAACATCTGAGTGGATTTTTTTTCCCTGAGCTTTTTGGTTTTTCAGAGTTTTTTTTAGAAACAGCCCACAGATCAGAAAGGGAAGGTGCATGTTTAAAGTTAGCTGTGCAAATCCCACAGGCGTTTTGCAGAGAAAACTCTGCAAAAGCACAAAATCTTTTTTCCCTTACCAAAGTTAGACTGTGAACACATGGAAACATTCTGCTTAATCTGTAAAATATTGAACTTTTGTATATAGAACTGTATCTACAGAGTTATTAATCAAATTTGCTGTTTATGGTAAAAAGTTTCTTGTGTTAATGTGGTTGAGGTTTAAAAGTGTGAGTAAGAGGATAATTAATAATGCTTAAACTCCTGTATGGTTTAGCCTAACTGTCAAAGCTACTTAAAAAAACCAAAAGCTCATTTCAATTTGTTTGTATTTTCAGGAAAAAAAAATTCTTATATCCTAAAACAGCATTTAGGAAGCAATTGATAAAATACGCCGTTTTAATAAAATCCTTTTGTTCTTCTTGACTTTTCTCAGTCCCAGAACACCAATAATATATTAAAACAAACTTGGGTTATCAGCAAAAGGTGATACTGACCAAAAAAGAAAGCTTTAGTCTTCTAGCATGTATATATCTTTAAGCTGGGGTTAAAGTTGAATCTGCTCGCTTTCTTAACAATTGAATATTATGTAAGTACACTTAAATATGATGTAAATATGATGCATTGCATCATTGGGATTGCCTCTTCAGGCTTCAGCAAAGCTCAATATCTGTTTGCTGTTCTTAAAAGAACTGAAAGAAATTAGTGGAATTGATAGAGCTTAAAATTTAGTTCACCTCAGGCCCCCAGTGATACTTTTCGTGTTTCTGGGGGGTGTTCATTGCCTGCTGCTGCCATTAGTTCACTATTCCTTGACATCTTCAACTTCTGAAACTGTGTGAGACACACAATAGATTTGTAACAACTGATCTGCTGACACAGGAAACTTAATTTAAGTGTTAATAATTGACATGAGGCGCAGGCACACGGTGTGATAAATGCATTTTGAGGCCCCAGGGTCAGAAGACAAACACCACATGTTTTACTCAGTAGGGAGCTGCAGGGTGGGCTGTGTATCAATAAATGCTGGAACCATCTTCTCTCTAGGTGTTGCTAAGCCATGTCAAGGTTCACAGAATCACAGAATAATTAGGGTTGGAAGGAATCTCTGGAGAGCACCCAGTCTAGCCCCCCACTCCTTAAAATACTTCAGACATGAAATGTTTGATTTCCAAGTAAACAAGCAGCAAGCGCTGGTTATCTAGGGGAAAAAAAATTAAAATTAAGAAAATCTATGCCTTTTATAAAATCCTTAATCCATTTGCAGGCTAACTGTTGCATTTGGACATGGTAGTATGCTGGCTAAGTCAGTGTGGACTCAGGAGCTAAATGCAAACTTATCAGCAGATCTACTTAAACCCAAGTCCAGTGGTTACCAAAAAAAAACCCACCCAGATCTGCAAAAAGTGCTTGCCTTCTTCCTGAACTATAAGAAATTATACTTGCTTAAATGGAAAAACAGGTGACTGGACAAGGCAAATACCACAGGTTTATCTGTAGCATGAGCATCAGGAGGAATAAAAACTGAAGAGCCACTATAATCCACAAACTCAGGTGGAATTTCAGTGCCTTATAAGGGCCTTGATCATCCAGCTGAAAAAGAGTGCCATGTTCTTGCCAGATGTTACCTGGGGGCACCACACAGCTGGAACAAACAGGTCCAGAAGATTCCTGAAACACCTGGGTGGTAATTTCATGGTAGAGGTACTAAGGGTGCCAACCAGGAGAAATGTCCTATTGGATAGTTTTGTATAAAAATGTGCAGAAACATGGGGTGGTTTATGTGTAACCAAATTAGAGCTTGGAAGAAAAAAAAAACCCACAAACCAAACCAAACAAACAAAAAAACCCCCAAAACAAACAAAAAAACCCAAAAAAGCCCAACAAAATTTGAAGTGGAAGTAGAACTTACTGAAATGCAACGTGAAGTTACTGAAAGTAACTTCTGTATCTTGTGCCAGGTAATCAGGTCTGAGTATTTTTTTGTGTTTGCAGATGTTGATGAGTGCCAGGCTATCCCTGGAGTCTGCCAAGGAGGAAACTGCATTAATTCAGTAGGATCATATGAGTGCAAGTGTCCTGTGGGCCACAGACAGAATGAGGCAACTCAAAAATGTGATGGTAAGTGATGCTCTAGGAGAACATACCTAAAAAGGGGTTATGCAGAGCATTAGGGCACTTTGGTAATGAACATTATTAAATACTTGAATAG
The DNA here is from genome assembly GCA_013399835.1 of Leptocoma aspasia. Lineage (NCBI taxonomy): Eukaryota > Metazoa > Chordata > Aves > Passeriformes > Nectariniidae > Leptocoma > Leptocoma aspasia. The sequence goes on along the minus strand of VXAX01006528.1, from coordinate 376,953 downwards.
TTGTAGTGTCTGATCTGGACAGGGGTAGCATCACTGAGCTGTGCCTTTTGTTTCTACTTTGCACCATCCCATCTTTTCTACTTGGCTGTTCCTATTTTGCATTAGATGTTTTCTTCTGTCTGTCTTTTGTGGGTAAAGACAGTGTTTATTCTCTTTGAAAATTTCAAACTGTTGACAAAAACTGTGTGTGAGTAACATACAGCTATTTCTGAGTTATTAGGATTTTCTTTGTTTTCTAAAATGTACATTCTAGTTCAGGTAGATATTTTTGGCCTAGTGACCACAGCATGAAAGCAGATGTGGCAGTTTTGATGAGTCTGGGTAAGTGAAAAATACCAAAGAAATGCCCTTCTCTTTTAGATGAAAAATTAAGTAGACCAACTCTAATAAGTGTAGTTTAATAAACATAGACCATATTTACTTAGTAAACGTGTGGATGCAATTAAGAGCAGCAATTCCTTATAATTTAAAATAATGTTAAATTGCTGAGTTTTTGTGAATTTGCTGAAGACTTCGCTGATTTCAGTGACTTTCTCATGCCTTTGAAAGAAATCAGAACTCCGAGACTTCATCTCAACCAGTGGGTGCTTTCACATTTAAGTTGTTCTGATAAGAGAACTTTGTTATTAAAGGCTTTGACTTGTTAATTTGCTGGCAATTTATTTATGGTACCAAGTTTACATTATGCTCAGTATTCAGTTACAAACAAATACATTGTTTGCAGCCAATTTTGGACAACCCCTCGGAGTTTTGCTGAGATTTACCTGCAGAACAACATTCACAAAAAAATAATATAATCAGTTTAAAAATCATGTCTTTTCAGTGAAAATGTTGCTTCTGGTGTTGTTGCAAGTAATACCTAAGTAAAAAATTTTTTAAATTCCAAAGGTATTTTTTTCTCATCCTGGCCTCCACATTCTTCTGTTTTTTTGTGGTTTGTTTTTTTTTTTGTGTTGACTAATTTTCATTTCTACTCAACACCTGAAAGGGGAGGGAGCAGGAAGGTATGTAGATGCTCGTAGCTCAAAAGGAACAACTAAAGTCAGAAGGTCCCTGAAAACTTTAAAAATGGTGTTAGGAAATTACACATTTGCCATGGAAATTGGTATACTTGTCCCTGACCTCCTGGTATCAGCACATGGGGGTTGGATTTGAAATAAAGTGTAGGGTGAAAGAGAAGAGAGAGGGAGGGAGGAAGGAAGGGAGAAAAAGAAAGAGAAAAAGAAGGAAAAAAAGGAAACAAAGAGGGGAGAGAGAGGGGGGAAAAGTTCTTTGCCTTGGCTTTCTACACAAATTAGTACAAAAGGTCCTTTATTGGTCTATTGGTCTTTATTGGTCTTGATTTTCACCTACAGACTACTAACCTGTTAGTGGCTGTTTCTCAGAGGCAGGTCTTATCTATCTATCCATGCCTATAATCCATTCTTTTTTGTTAGAAGTGCACTTGGTTTTGTGATTCTCTTAACTGTGGTTCTTTTGGTGACAAAATAATTTACTCAGAGACATGTTTTGTCTGAAAACAGTACTTAGAGCATTATTTGCATTCTGTTTTAACTGTCTAAAGCTTTGATTGTTGAAAATGTTATTCTCCTTGATAGTATCCACAGGCAGGGGTGAGTGTATTTTTAACACAGGTCTTCTTTAAAAGCTGTGGTGCTCATGGGACCGTGCATAGTAGAAGTGAAACATCATCTGCAGTCTGATTTTGCTGTTATTTCATGGTTCACTAATCAACTGGTCTTCATTTCCTGTCGTTGGCAACCTGCTGCAGAACAGGTCATATGTTCTGGCTTTTTGTCTTTTAAGCCCTGCTGCTTGTGTCTGTGGCAAAAGTTAAATATTGATTAGTCCCTGGTCACAGTTTCTCCAGTCAGATAATTCCCTGCAGGGAATTAGGCAAATAACAGCCCTCTCCTCCCAGTTTGTACCATCTTTTCTGGGGAAGAAAGACATTGTGAAACTTCACAGCCAAGGTGGTAATGCCAAAATTATACCAGGATAATACCATGCTTACATTTCTCTAACAATGAAGCACGGAAGGAAAGATAAGCCGTGGTTCTATTCTGGCTTTTTTACTTGTATGGTTAATTAAGTGCTCACAATCTCTCAGGGTTAAATTTATTGGAAAAAAACTATACCCAGTCCTTCAAACAATTGCACTTTCAGTTAGTAGGACTGGTAATTTGGGTGAAGTTACATTATATATATATATATATTTATGTATGTGGTTGTGGGTTGGGCCATTGGGAAGGATGTAAGGAACTTGTGTCCTATGAGTTAACAAAACCTGTGTACAGAGAAATTATTTAAAAGAAACTGCATTATTTTAATGAGGTTTTTTTGTCACAAACTGATGTGGTATCGAGTATTCTGCTCACTCCTTGCCCTCTTCTAGGTATGGAAAAGCAGATAAAATGTTACTTAGTGGCTCCAAAAGACAAGATCCAAGTTGGAGTCAGTAACAGTCAAGGCTCCAGTGCTCAGAGGCTGGGATCTTGTGATAATTATTCAGACCTTCTTTACCATAACAGCAATTATCCTAATTAAGAAGGAGAGATTTGAGATCCCCTGTATACCCTCTGCCCTTGAGCATCCAGGGGTATTTTGTGGCTTAGGGTTTTTTTTTTCTCCTGTTGCTCTTCCTGGAAACAACAACATTTGTTAGAATAAATAGGAATGTCCATGTTGTGCTTTTTGTACCCATAATAGTTGAAAAAATTTGGGAAAGACTGTCACAGGGATTGTACCAAATTCCAGATATCCAGTCCACCAATGTGGTGTCTTAGCTAAACAAAAGAAAACTCCAAACCCTCCACTTTTTTTTGCCTAAAAGTTTTGGTCTACAATATACTGAGTTTTCACTGTCTTTTTAGGAATGAAATGCTGTTCATTTTTAGGATGTTATTATCCTCCAGAGTTAATGGACTTACATATTTGGGTTATTTAGAGATAAATTAAATTTAGAGAAACTTTCAGTTATGATTGCTGCTTTACAAAAGGGGTGGAGTGCTTATTGTGTTCCAGGGATCTAATAAATGTGTTCTCCTTACCCTTCTCAAATAGCAAATAGATCATACTCGTTACATAGATGTGGTTAGTTATGACACCCTTTACAATTTAAGGTATTCTAAAGTGGTAGGATGCCTCTATTGCTCTTCCAAAAAGATATGTTACTGTGTACTGTTGATATCAAAAGGTTAAGTCTACATGAAACAGATTAAGGCCTTAAAAAAAAAAAAAAGTGGCACCAAAATGGAAAGAATCCCTCAAAAGAAATAGTTCTATTTCAGATTTTCCTGCTTTTACATGTAATTTCATTAGGCTATATGCTATTCAGACTTGGTCCTACCAGGTATTACTACTTTCTAATATTATTTTCTAGACTAAAACTATTTTCAAGGAACCCTTTCCCAGAATTTGGCAGTTGAGAGCCCCATTTCTGTACTTGTAACTCAGTTATTTATAAAACCCTGCTTTCCCTAGCAGTAAAAGCCATGAATTCCGAATTGCAGGTAGCCAGACTGGGTCTTCTTGGCAGAAACTCACTGGGTAATAAATCTGAAAAATTTTTGTCACACATTTAAATTTTCTCATGTTGAGACTTGCTGTCCCATTCTGTGTGCAGCACTGGAACCATTCATGCCACCAGTCTTCTTCACCTTTAACACAGCGTCTCCTCTTACTTATATTGGGAACATTTTCCCTGAGACCATTAATTTATGTATTTTGAAGGGGGGAAGGGAAGAAAATGAGTAACCTTTTCAATCAGCCTCACTAAAAATAGCCCTTCCTTAGGTGAAGTTTCAGAATTTCCAGTCAGAGGTAACAGCCATATTTTGAAATAATTGCACATGCAACAACCAGGGAGGAGGAAAGAGAGACAGAGATTTGGCTCAAAAACCAGTGAAACAAAAAACCAATTACTTGTTACTGCTCCAGTAAGTTAAATGAATTACTCTTCCACCAGGGTTCTCCACGGTAATTGGTTTTTCTGTCCACATGCAGAAGACTGTGGAGTCTTCCATCCACTCTGCTCACTGCCTAGATTTCAGGAAGGTGCTTTTTTACCTTCACAGCTTCCTGTCATTCTTGGACAAGAGCCCTAGGCAGTGTTAAACTCCCTTACGTGTAGCCAGTTGGGAAGGATGGTCTGCATCCTGCAGCTTTGCAGGGTGGTGAAAAACTTCCTTCATCTGCCTTTCACTTGCCAGCTAGAAATGGGCTTTGCACTGTTGGACCACTGATTTGGAATCTGGCAGCCCCTGGTTAGGCACAGCAGCTCATTTATCAGCGTGGTGGAGTCTCACTTGATACATATTTACACACAAAACTGCCTCGGTGTTCGAGAGGGACCTCTGCTTTCAGTCAGCAGAAACATTTGAACTGATCAAAAGGTTTTGTTTGTGTTTGAAGAGCTTGGCCGAAGTTATTTCTTGCAGTTGGAATGTTAGGGGGCCAGAAAGCAGTGGGATCTCATGGGCAATATTTGTGTGGTCACAGGAAGCCCAGAGATGTCCCGGCTGGCTGCTGTGCCATCCTTCTCCCTTCAGCCTGAAAGCAGGATGTGTATTTTGGCATTCCGTTGTAGCTGTTCTGTGCTTCCCAGAGGTGGCACTGAGTCATTCAGGAGGAGGAAATCTCAGCCTGCTCTCGTGTACTCTGTGACTTCAAGTGTTAAACACCCAGGGCATGTATAAGGACAACCTCCAACAGGTGGCAAACAAAACCATTTTCAGTAAGGAAGCATCAGCAATATTTTATTCAGAGTTGAATAACAACTTCGTTTCAGAAAAGCTCTCTTTCCCTCTTTTTAATTCAGTATATACAAGTGCTCTGCTAATTATCCAATGTCCTTTCCTTTTTGGGTAGATATTGATGAATGCAGCGTCATCCCAGGGATTTGTGAGGGTGGCGTTTGCTCCAACACTGTGGGGAGTTATTTCTGCAACTGCCCACGGGGTTTTGTCACATCTGTGGATGGATCCTGCACTCCTGGTAGGTGCTCCAGCCATCTGGCACGTCCCCCCTGGCCCAGGGCCTTACCCTGTTGTCCAGGCAAACATAAAAATTGTTAATTTTATTTGTTCCTTGAATCCGCATCCAATGAGCCCAAAAGTTAGGCTCACTTTGGTTTTAAAGGAGCAAACACTCATCCCTACTTGATGCTTCAAATTCCATCTCTCATAGGTTAATTTAACCTTTAGTGGTCAACATAAGGCACAAAAATAAACTCAGAAGGCATTAAGTAGCATATGCTGATGTGCCACTAATTTGTCAGAAACAGATGATGAAGCAAACCAATTGTTGGATTTCAATAGATTATACCTTTTATAGGACAGTTTTTTTAATAGCTATCCCTACATTATAAAAACCCATTTTGCTTATTTCCACATGTATTGATTTCTTATATATAGGTGCATGTGTCAAGTATGTGATTTAAACCATTCTGATCAATTAACTATAAATACTGCATAACATGTTTAAAAAAACATTAACAATTGCTAACAGTAATGTATTTTATAGATCTCATGTGGTTCTTCTTATTTCAGATATCTCAAAGCTCTGTGTTCTCGTGTTGGGGAGGGATAGGAATTCTGAAGGGGTTTCTGACTTGCAGATAAGTGATGTAAGCGAGTAGCAGCACAAGACCTAGAAGTTACTTAAAATTCATAATTTTTTAAACAGTGTAGCCACCTTCTGTTATTGAGGAGTACCAACTTCAAATACGTTGTGGCTAGGCTCAGGAATACTGAAAACCTATCTCTTCCAATATGATAACAATTTCTGTGGATTTTGGCATGTTTTACAATATGATTTTTAAAGTCAGCTCCCAAAACCTGACTGCTGCAGAAAAATCACATGCCCTAATCTGACAATAAAAGATCATCTGCCCTTGAAGGAGAGTAGTTTTCACATGGCATTACTAAATATTCTGTTGTACTTTCAGTCAACTGAGCAGAGCAGACTGAATAGCATTTTTTCAGTTAGATACATCTAAACTAAGGAAAAAATTCATTAATGAATTTTTTTATGTTGCTGTTGCTACATGAAGTATCTCAGGTTTTGCCATAATAGGGTTTTTAATATATATAAATATATCTAGTTTTTGTTTGTATTGCTTTGCATTTTTCATATCATCCACATTTCCTGTTGGATTGAGGAGACTTTAGGATTGAATGGTGGATTAATGCAAGGCTAATGCCAGTGCACATGTGTGATCCTGCAGTAAATCCAATGTGGAATAAGTGGGTCAGATTGGGTGCAGTTTGGATGTTGTGGGGGTTTTTGTTGGTGTGGTTGGTTTTGGTTTGGTTTTTTTTTAAATACAACTTGTAAAGTATTTTCATCCTTACCTCAGGTGAACGAGGGAGGGTAGCTTTGAGAGATCATGTTGATGCCTTTTTCTCTGGCTCTAAAAATATGAGTCAGACACAATTAGGGTGATAAAAATGGTACCTTTATGTGAGGATCCTTAAGTACACAAATTCATCAGGTAGAAAAGGCCAAAGATGTGCCCGCCGTGTAACGCGTGTACAATTTTTATAGGTTCTGCAAATTAGCATAATTGACAATAACTCCCCAATTAGGAACCTGCCTGGTGAAGTAACTCCCCCAGTTCTAGCACCTTCTGGTGCCCCTTAGGATGAGATCCAAGCCCTGTTGACAAAAGTCTGTCTTGGAAAGCTGGTTTCAGCCTTGGTTTCTAAGGAGAACCACGATACCACAGGGATCCTGGAATTTGTTTTGTCTTCCTGCTGAGGAAAATGCTGAAACTAAGCTACAATGTGAGGCTACAAACCTACAAGTATATGTGTAAAGGATACAGGGAATACATAAAATAAAGAAGGGTAAAACCAAAAGGGCATCATCAATGTCACTGTTTTTGGTTTTCTGTTTCTAACTTGGCTGCCAGATCAGAGAGCAAGCAGCTGCTTCTCCAGCTCTGCCAGTGGCCGCTGTGCACAGGAGCTGCCCGGGAGGTTCACCAGAAGGCAGTGCTGCTGTGAGTCTGGCCACTGCTGGGCCAGTGGCTCTGTCCCAGAGGTGTGTCCTGTCAGAGGATCTGGTGAGTGCCCTGTTGGTTTGGCTGGCTTATTTTCTCCTTCTTGCCGTTCATTCTGCTTTGGATGGAGGTCACTGGGGTGTTTTGAACTGCTCTAAATGTAGGCTAAACAGAAATAAAGAAGGTCATGGATTGCATTATTATTAATTTCCGTGTTTTTAATACCGATGTTACCATCTGTTAACCATTTTTCTTTTTGGTCCATGGTTGTTTGGCACTTGTTTCTTTAATGTACTTTTGTTGACTTTGGAAATAGTTTTTGGGAAATGGGAAAGGTTTTGTGGTTAGGCTCAAAGAGGAAATGGCTCTTAGCGTCCATAGTTAATTTTGATTTAAAGGAACAGCTGCTCTCTTGTTCCATTGCATTTTGGGTTACTTTGAACTAGAATGCATGAGTTTTAAAGTTGTTCTTTCAGTTCTGCTCAGAGAAGAATAGTGCAGATCCCTAGTGAAAGCTGTTTTCTTTATCAACACCTCTGAGAAACCAGGGAGCTGCAGTGCTGCTGTCAACACATCAACAAGACAGCTTCAGCAAATACTAGAACAAATACTCCCAAATTACAGCATTCCTTTTTGTTATTTCTAAGTGTCCCTCCTCAAGCCACACCTGCCACAACCAAGGGAGGTTCGGAGTGGCGGGAGGAAGACACGACGTGGGGGAAACGAGGAGTTGCCATCCTTGTTTTTGCAGCACACAGGGGAGAGCTGTGCCCTCCTTTTGAGCTGGCTGTGAGAGGCTGACCTGGTCTGTGCTTCTCTGTCCCCCCTGTGTGACAGGCGAGCACCGCAGGCTGTGTGTGGACGGTGCCCCTGCCCGGGGCGGCTCCCGGCGCGCTGGAGCCACAGGGAATGGGTTCCTGCCCGGGAGCAATGGAAACGGCTTCGGACCAAGAGGAGCAGGCTTCATCCCCATCCCAGGAAGCAACGGATTCTCCCCAGCTGTGGGTGGAACAGGGGTAGGAGCAGGTGGTCACAGTCCCACTGGAAGTGGCCCAATCATTACAGGGCTGAGTAAGTGCTTGCGTTCTGACTTGTTTCACTCTTTTTGTTACCCTTTTCCTTCTGTTTTTCCTTTAATTTTGCTGCTCAGTCTGGATATGGTGTAGTGTTCTCAACACTTAAGAAATTATTTTGCCATTCAAGCGTGTTTTAAAAACCTCAGCTGATACATGAGGAAGTTCAGGAGCCATTTTTTCAACCAGAGTTAGAGGTTTTTGCTTGACTTCAGTTACAGAGTCCCTGAGCCTGTGTTGTCCCTGTTGGGGTGTCTTTGTCAGCACAAATAAACTCCAGATTTCTAAGTGTTTTCAAAAAACTGCCAGGGTTTAAAACAAACTGTCTTCTGTATTTTCTCTTCCAACTGTAAAACCTACTTACTCTGCAGAAACACTGCCTTGGCTGAAAGCCCAAGGTGAATAATTTTCTGGCAGAAGTCTCGTGGATGTAAAAATTGCTCACAACGTGTGTAAACACGTCCCTGGGATCACAACCATAGAGATCATAAAATGTAAGGAGTATTATTAAGACAGGTACACAAAAATTGCTTTGACTTTCACACAAATCATGGTTTATCCATGAGTTCACTGACAGGCTCATCAGGCTATATACAGAAATGGTAAATCATACTTAAGAATGCTTGTCTAATGTGTTTTTTATTTCCAAGAGCTGTTTGTTCTTGTTAGTTTACTGTCAGGTCAACAGGTAATGGTTTCAAAAATGTTTATTTATGTGTTTGTGCACCTGATAACATCCTTTCTGAAGCCAAGTAAAATATTCATATTTACTTCCATTTGAAGTTCTGAATATTTACCTCTCATTCTGCTTTTCTTGTATTAGCAATACTCAATCAGACAATGGACAACTGCAAGCACCATCCCAACCTTTGTTTGAATGGACGTTGTATACCAACCCCCTCTAGTTACAGATGTGAATGCAACATGGGTTATAAGCAGGATGCAAATGGGGATTGTATTGGTGAGTGCACATTTCAAAATCCATTATTCTAATATTCTTCAGCTTAAAATCTGGCCTTTTTTGTAAAAATAAATCATATTAATTTTAACGATACCGCTCTTCAGAGAGAGTGCAAAGACCATGGTATTAGTTACACAAGAATAATTTAAATTATCTGTGAGAGCTCTCTGCTTTCTTACCAAGAAAAAAAAAATATTGAATTGCAAATATTGGTATTGAGTATTCCTATTCCTGTACTTAAAGTCTATTGCATATTTTTATCACTTTCATTAAAGTAAGTTCTGCTTCATTTTCTCTTTTGTGGGGCTCACAAAGCTCCACTTTTGGGATGTAGTATTGTTGTCAAGATGGTGAAGGGTGGAATTTAAGTTTTGCCTCCTCATAAGAATTAATGGCAACTTAAAAGATATCAAATAATTTTAAAATTGCATTACTTAACTTCTTGTTAAATTTGCATTTCAGATGAAAATACAGAATGCTAACTTTATATAGCAATAATCGAATTTGGGATCCTATACTTTTATTCAATTACTGTGGACTTCACTGTTGCAGTGTCCAAAACTCATCAGTTATTTCAGAGAAAATACAAGATTTGGGGGTTCTTGTGGGGTGGTTTTGTGGAGAGGAACCCCCTATGCAGGATACATTGATTAATGTATAGGATACTAAATAAAAAGTTCTGGTTATATTTTGGATTGAACCTTTGATTACTGAGTCTTTATAAAGAGACTAAGATCTGTGAATAAAAAATACCACACAAGAGCTTGTTAGCAGTAGGCTTGCCTCAAAGTAAGTGTGGGTTTAGAATAAATTTCTAATGTGTCTGTGGATTGCAGGTCTGCTCTTAGTTCAGCTGTGCTCTTACATCAGAGAGGTTGGTTCTACCTGCACCATTCCTGGCCAATTTACACCCTCATTTTAAAAAAACTCAATTAACAGGGATTCCACCACTTTCCCAAGCAGTTGCACTGCTCCCATACTCAAATATCCAGAAAGTTTTCAGAACATCTATTCTAATTTAAACACTACATTTGCAAAAAAAATCAGCTTATTGTTATTTCTTGTCTTATCCTCACTATACAAGGAAAGCAGTTCAGTACCTTCTTCATTTCACTTTTTTGTACTTGAAGGTTGATATAGTTCTTCCAAATTGTCCTTTATGATGTAGCAAGCCTGAATTTTTTTAGCTTTTTTATTTGTGTGAGAGTTTTCTGTACCTCTGGTCTCCGACTGGGAAGTTCAAACTCGCTGCATCCTTGGGTCTCAGGAGCCAAAATCACATTTTGAGTGGGGAGTATGAGTTTTGTGATGTTTGTCTTGCATGGTTGTTCTTTCTAGAGTATGAGAACCCTGGCTCATTTGTTACAGCACTAGATTTTGCGTCACTGAAATCAATAATATTTTAAACTCTGGTGGACCTTGGCACTCAAGTTCTATCTGGCATCTTGGACTATCTTACCTTTTTGAAATGTAGTTCACATATTGTATTCATATTTTGTTACTCGGGGGTCAAGTTTAAAGTAACATCTGAAGCACACAGGTTGTAGCAAGTAGAGCTATATGAGCTTAAAGTTTTTAGTTTTTCAGTTTTTATTTGACTATGGTAATAATCTCTGGTTTGAAAGGCCCATCAGCTTTACATATCTGGGTGCTGGACAGAAAAATACAATGTGTTCTTGATAATGTGGCTGTCATTCTGTCCCTGCCTCTTCTGTGGGGTCACCCTGCAGGACACTTGCTTGGCAGTTTCCCTTCTACTCCAGACTTGTGATAATAGTGAAGTTGTATTTAATTTTCAGTTTGGGGCCCGAGTGCCTGAAAACTGTAAGTTTAGGTTGAAAGGGTACCTTGGGAAAAAACCCAAACAATTGACCTGGTTAATTCTCTAGCGTACAGGTATGTGCCCAGTAAAATTGTATATTCACTTAAGGAACTTAAACTTGACTTTTCAATGCTTTCCTCAGCATGAAAGAGTAGACTGAAAACAGAGACAATTTTGGGTGCACTGGGATCAAAACAAAAATTTCAATTGGTTTAACAAAAGCTGAAGATGCAGTGCCAGCTACAGTGCTGTCCCACGCTAAAAGCATGAAAAGACCCCCAAAATGGCTGCAAAAAACTTTATGTGTCATTTTGCCCATTTTTTCTTGCATGAAATAAATCAATCATTACTGATTTCAGCTCTGCAGAGGTTTGCCTTTTCAGTAGCTGCTTGAATTCAGATGTTTTATATGAGAGTGAACTCTATGAATTATAAATAACTCCATGAACTCTATAAATAACACAGTTTTGTTTTAGTTATTTTCTAATTGTATTATAAAGAAGTAGCCAAAATAACTTAAGTTCCCCCCTGAATCTGGGATTTGTGAACAGTAGTTGCTGCAAATTACACAGAAAGTTTCTTGGAAATACAGGCAGAAACTTGACTACAAGGATTTAATGTGTGTGCTGATATGTATTAAATGAATTTAAAGGCTTACTTGAATCTAATTTGAATATTTGTCTTATTACTGAAAGAACAGTCTTGGGGCATTGGAAATAGGGTTAATGGCACATAAATGAACACTATTTCTGTTCTATTTCACTTCTCCGTCTGCCTGCTCCCAAAACAATAAATTAAGGATCCAGAAATGGTTACATATTTCTTTATGGAGTTAAAGAAAAGTTAATTTTCAAAATGAATCCTGCCAAACCAAAAAACTATGGTGTTACTTATTGTTCTCTGACCTAAACTTGCATTATGCTGTTCTCACAACAGAACATGCCTGATGGGCCAAGGACCATGGGTGTCCTAAGTGGTCTGACTCTGAATGGCCAGTCCTTTTCTCCAAAATAGACAGCTTTAATTTTGTTACCTTCCCTTATTAATTTCTGTTCATAAAAACTCTGCGTAAAACTGTAGAGACATTAAAAAAAATGGGAGCAAACCTGTAGGTGTGCTGTGTTGAATTTTAGTTGTCTTATCAATACAAATAACCCTATTTAAAATATAATTCATCTCCAGACACATTGCAGTAAGTCTTTCAAGGGGGGCGTTTTGGAAATTTCCTACTGTGCCTGAGAGAGTTCTGACAATTGTCAGAGACAAAAAACTGGAAAGTGGAGATTTGTGTGAGGCAAGTGCTGAAAGAGAAGTATTTGACATTGAAGGGGGTATGCTGTGAGACAGAATAAATGGGTTAAATATCTCTGTCTCAGATGTTTCCTGTTTATACCTCTGGAATATGCATGCTTTCAATGCAAACTCAAAGCCAGCAACTCCTTTATATTAACATACATTTGCCATTTCCCTCAGTTATCAAGAGCTTATAAAAATAAAAGCATCTTAAGACGCATATTTCATGTGGAAGTCATGTGATGCACATGGCTTTGGAAGGATTTTGGAAGATTAAGTCAGCTGTTTCATAGAGAAACTGCATTCCTGCTGTAGAGTTTATAAACTTACAGACAGATCCTTTCTAGCATGAACATGGGCTTTTTTTTGAAGCAAGTTGAAGCCTGTAATTGAGAAGTTCTTAAATGTTATTCTCTGCAGGAAAACTAAACAAAATAGATGAGTGCTGTATCAAGTATTTATAAGTTCCCTCTCTACTCCCTTATAATAAAGCAAGATATAAATACAGTAAATTCATTTGAGTTAGAGCACTTGACAAAAAATTATTATCAAGATGTGATTCCGAGTTTGATGTTCTGTTGGTAGCTGAGGACTGTGTTCTGAAGGGGTAGTGTTCAATCCTCCTTGACCCCTTCCCACATCAGCTGAGCACTGAGGAAAAATCACCTCTCCTGATAAACCACCCTGCTCATGACAAAGAGCATCCCAATACCCAGGCATGGCAGAGACTGACATGTAAAAATTCAGTTACCTCTGTATTTAACACCCTGAGTTCCTCTTTTCTTTGTCTTGTCTCAATTCTTGTGGTTTTACTGCAGTGGTGGTGGGATCAGCGGGTATGCAAATGTGAATGAGCTAATTACTTGTGAGGGGAGGTATTTGATTCTTCCATTTGCTTTTCCTTTATTCATTTAACTGTTTGCACAGATTGTATCAGGGCACCAAGAGTGCTGTAAGCCAGGCCATTATATCAGTGACTTGTGTAAACATAGATCTCTTTATGTACACTGATGCTCTTGCATTAAATGTTGTTTTCATTAACACAGTAATTCCTGTTAAATACGTGGTCTTATTTATGATTAAATTAGAGCAAAACTAACCTTTTGCCATCTTTTATAGTGAAGTTATTAGTGGAACAGCACTTCCTACAAAGCACACATAAATATTCTTATTATTTCAGTGTCTTGTTGCATCCTAGTATTCTCAAGAGGTAATGAGCTAAGCTCTAGAACCAGATTTGATAAGGAGTGAGTGGACATGATAACAAAGATTTCCCTGGGATTTTCCTGGTATTTCCGGCAGCATACACTGCAAAATGCAGGGGAAATTCATCAGTGTTAGGAGCTGATCAGCAGTGGCTTCAGAGCTTCTTATGGCAGCTTTCAGCCAGATGCCAGGAACTCCTGTGACTCACCACTGGCTTTGTGGTGTTAAAAGCCTGCCTAAATGAAGAGATGAGCAATTACAAATACATTGTAAATAAAATGAAGGGTCTAGGTGGAGGAAGAAGTCAGATTAGCAAAAGTCACTGATAAAGAAATGGGGGCATTTCATCAAGGGATCCATTTTGTCACCTGTAAATTGAGCTCTAACAGAGAGTGGCTGCTTAGGTCATCCTTTAGGAGCTGCAGTGGGGACTGGGCCAGCAGTCCTGCCCTGCCAGACCTGTGGGATATACCCACTCTGCTCCCTGGATTACAGTGGGCAAGGGTCCTGGAGGCTTTACAGAAATGTTGTGGGGAGAACAACTGATGTTGTTTTACATCTGGGAATAGCTGTCATGAGCCAAAGACACGTTTGACTCCCTGGTAACTACTGGATATGAAATTTGGGAAGGGTTCTTGAGAAGAACTGTTGAAGTTTTCAGAGCCCCATGTCAAATGAGAGTTATTTCTGAGCAGTTAGCTGACATTTAAATTGGTTAAAATGTGTTTGGTTGCACCCAAATACCCAAAACTTTTGGAAAGGAGAGTAAGGTACATTATAGAAAAGGGTTAGGTTAAATCTGGCATTGCTCAGTGCAAAGACTGGGGTTGAGGATGCAGTGGGGCATAAATAATTGAGATGTGTGCACAGGCTGTGGTCTCATTAAGAATCCCTCCTGCTGGTGTGCGGCCCCTCCTCACTTTTTTACAACTAATATAATAGGGGTAGTTTTTGGATGCCGTGGTTTGCTCTCATTTTAAAGTGCCTATTTTGATTAGTTTTGGTTTTATTGTGAAAGAGCATAAATGGCCATTGAGTTAAATGCAACTGGGTTGTATTAAGTCAACCATTTATCCAACCATCAGGCCTCAAAATCCTCAGGAAGATTATTTTTCTCTTGTCCCTCAAGATGCTTACGAATGTTGCAGTGCCACTTCACTTCTTACAAACGCCTGCCTTGCTGAACCAACAACAGCCCCGTGTTCCCAGCAATGCAGTGACTTTGCACCAAGAACAGGCTTTAGTATTTAGCTTTTGGCTGCTAGTTACCATCTTTTTCACTGAGAAGCTTCCAGACTTGGGGAAAAAAAAAGTTGTAGACGTTGTGAAGTCACTAATGCTTCTGTGTGCTGCCAGCAGATGTTGATGAGTGCACATCAAACCCCTGCTCCAATGGGGACTGTGTCAACACACCTGGTTCCTATTACTGCAAGTGCCACACAGGTTTCCAGAGAACTCCTACCAAACAAGCCTGCATTGGTAAGAAAACTGCTCCATGTCTGCTGGCATTGCAGATGTTCTGACCCCTTGCATCAGACTCTGTTTGAATTTAAAAGATAGGAGTGCAATTTCAGTAAATCCCAATGTTAGATCAGTTGGCACTCCAGATCTGGGCTGCTGCCTCATTTGTTCTGTTGTTGTCTTTTGATATTTATTCATTATTCTGGAATATCCATCCAGGGAATTTCCCAGACAGGAGTTCTAAAAAGTTAAAAATTGAATGACAAGTTCTTTTTTGTTGTATGCATGCAGATGAAAGTGTTGAGTAAGTTTTAAAACTATTCATGAAGGAATTGAAAAGCATCACAAAATGTAGCATTTGGTGTACATGTCTGTAAAAATAATACTTTTCCCTGATGCAAGGAGACTAAATTATTAACTTCTGAGCTTTTTTCTAAGTAATATTTAAGGGACATGCCAGGATTTTTCAAAGCAGTAACTGTCTCTAAATGCGTTTTTATCTTACCGTAGTTCTCTGTTTGTGTAGGATTTAGTTTGTTTGGCTTGGTTTGTTTTTTCTTCCCCTTAGATATCGATGAGTGTGTTCAGAATGGTGTTCTTTGTAAAAATGGCCGGTGTGTGAACACTGAGGGAAGCTTCCAGTGCATTTGCAATGCTGGGTTTGAACTGACTACAAATGGAAAAAATTGTGTGGGTAAGGACTCTGCTAAAGAATGGGGCAGGCATTAGTTTGGTGGTTCTAGAAATTGTGCTTCATGCTACAGGTAAGAATCATTGAAGATTACCTTTTTTGAAATACTGTGGATTTAGAGGCCCTCCATTCAAATACTTATTGTACAGAACCATATGATTTCAAAGAAAATTCGAGATAATTTTTGGTTTTGAAGCTGCACCTCTCCTCAAGAGTCCTAAGAAAAATGTTTTTCCGTAAAGCTTCACAGCAAATGATCCATAAATCAGCATTGCTGAAGAAAATATCTTTTTTTAATTTTGGCTGCATGGTGTCAAGAAGAAACCTTGGTAGATAAACAGCAAGCTTAATTCTCTCAGGTGATGGAAGCTTTTTATCCTCTCATGTATGAAAGAAAGACATCCCCTGTTCTTTCATACACAGCCTGCTGAAATATGCAAAGCAACTGATCACAACATGAAAAAAAAATTGCTGCTTTTTCTATGGAGTGAAAACTCTTGAGATACTTTATCAGAGTTATGATTAGAAACAAATCTTCAAGTGAAGAAATATGCCACACCAGTCCTGATAGATTGTTTTCACTGTCTTGTCTTCTGGAGGGTGAGAAACTAAAAGCAGTTTTCTCTGCAATGTTTTGTAGACCACGATGAGTGTGCCACGACAAACATGTGCTTGAATGGGATGTGCATAAATGAAGATGGGAGTTTTAAATGCATCTGTAAACCAGGATTTGTTCTGGCTCCAGATGGGCGTTACTGTACTGGTATGTGGAACTTGGGGGATGTTGATTGAAAACAGCTTTTCCTGCCTGTTCATCCCTGCAAGAATGGCAGTCTGGTCACATGGATTGATTCAATGCCATAAAACACCTTGCTGCTCAATAAAGTAGATTTCTTTAGCTGCCTGGGTTAGAAACAGATTCTTAATTTACTGAAAGAAGTATTTAATAGTGCTGTGAAAGTCACAACGATCAATAAATTAGCTTCTGAAAAGTCTTGGAGCGTTGTAAATGCATCAAAATATTCAGGCCCTTTGTGAAATGGTAAAGTGAGCAGCAGTATGCTAAATTTAAAAGGTTTGAAAGATTTTACATTGGTGAGCCCCACCCCCCACACACACATTTTCCACATCATTATTCTGATAATTCAGAGTGCATAGCACTTCAGTCATTTTACAGGTCACGCAGCATTATAATCTTTCTAAAGTGCAATCACTAAAAACTTCTATTAAACATTTTAAGAATACAGTCTGATTTAGCTTCAGTTTCAGCAAACTAATTGAAGATACCTGCTGCTGCCCAAAGAGGCAGGTTTGGGCTTGAGCCACTTTAGTAAATCATCTAAATTGTTGGTTTTCTGATTTGAAGTTAAACCATTTCTACCAGTTGTGCTTTTCTTAATAACATGCGGTTGTGCTTAGAAGTTGATAGAAAACTTTCTAAAAGTTCTTTGAAATTAAAATTAACCATCATAAGGATATTTTGTGTCTAGTGCTCTTTAGCCACACTTTAAAGCAAAATTAAAATATCATGGGACGGACAAAAGGTAAAATTTATCATTGGTTTTGCTTGATTTGAATTTTCTATTTGGAGAATTTGAAGTATCTCTAATCCTACCATTCTTCTGCATGTTTTGGGGAATTTTTGTTTATTTGTTTGTGCAGCTGGAATTTTGATTATTCCAAGATTAAATTTTTATTAGAAATAAAACAAAGATATTATTATCTGCTATCATAAAGTAATTTGATAATGTTCTGAAACTATTAGCTGTAATCTTGCTTAAAAACAGATTGATTGCTGAAGTGTCTTGCCTCCTCTTAGATATTGATGAATGCCAGACATCAGGAATTTGCATGAATGGTCATTGCATAAATACTGAAGGCTCATTTCGGTGTGATTGTCCACCTGGCTTGGTTGTTGGAGTTGATGGTCGTGTGTGTGTAGGTAAGTCAGATTTCTTCTTTTTTTCTTCATAGAAAAACAAGTGGAATTACCAGGTTAATTAATTATCAGATTATTTAATTTTAAATAATGTTGACATCAAACCACAAACAAGATGCAATCTCATAATGCTATTGTTAAAAGACAAGAAACTTAATTTCCTCTGTGGAATTGGAGAGGCAGTAGCTCTTGTTTACCTGTTATTCATATAAAAGTAAGTTTAAAGTGCTTACTCTTCCTGGCATCTCCTTTTATTTTTGGTTTTGAGACATACCCTTTCTAGTCTGATGGAAAATAATAGTTTGCCATATAATCAGCCTCTTATCCTCTCAAATGGTATTGGTTGGCATTTAAGAGATTCTTCAATAAGCTCTGCCAGGAGCTCTAGCATTTCTTCAGAGAGCTCATGGGACAAAAAATGGGTAATTTTCAAGCTGATGAAGAATTAAAAGAAGTGTGGAGTGTGGGGGGCTTTTTTTGGCTGTTGTTTCCCCCACAACCTGCTGGGAACCTACCTCCAGGGCCCTTGAAGGAGATTCCCTTCCGTGAGTTCTTTGCCAGGGANATTCCCTGCGCCCTGGATTCCAACATGGAGGGCAAGAAGTATCCAATCCCTTGTTCTCTGCTGATTGCTGATGAGGAGGGAGGAGAGGAATGAATATTTGACAGGGATTTCTGAGAGTTATGGTACTGTGTGCACTTTGCAATACTGCAAAGTTCCTTAATTTAATCCACAGCAGATACCATCCTTTCCCTGTGTGTATCAGAACATCAATTCTATATCCCCTAAATTTCTCCTTCCCCAGCTCCTGCATGTGTCTGTCATCAGGCACATTAGTGATCAGAAGCTCCACAATAATCATGCTTGTTAATCAGTGCTGTGCCTGTTCTTGCTGATGGACTCATGGGTGTTGTATCTGCCTTTGTCTTATCAGCATGTTTCCAGATGAAAAACAGACTGCATCACAATGCTTGGAGGTTCTCACACCAAAGGGATGGGACATACTAAATCCTCATGGTGCTGTTACCAGCTCACTTCAAATAGCATTTCAGATGGTGCAAAAGTTCAAAGTTCTTCAAAACAAAATCTAGGACAAGTGTTTCTACCAAGTGCCAGCACAAGCTAGCCCCTTCTGTTACCACTTCAGCTTTAAAAATGCCTGATAAAAACTGAGACTGTCTTAAAAACATAGGCTCACAAAAAGCTAAAACACATTCTCAGTCTCTCAGTTGGAACCCAAATGTTGTTGTTTTAAATAAATTAAATGTTGTAGTAAGCAAAACTGTACCAAAGATTGAACCAACAAAAGCAAGTTGTGTTCCCTCCTGTGTGGTAGCTGAGTTGTTTTCTTCTGGTTTATTAAAAGTTTGGAGAAAAGCAGTGAGAAGTTATACAGTGAGAAAAGGCCCGGTGTAGTGTTTTAAATATCGGAATTTCACTGCTCAGTGGCACACCAACAAAATCAGATTTGAGTACAGGCTGTTCAGTACCTTTTTTGTGTTCCAAGTTGGCCTCATCTTTACCCTGTCAGTGATACAGCTGCAAAGAATCAATACAGTACTCAATTTTCTGTGCTTTCATTTACCTAATGTTGCCACAGTACTAGCAGCAGAAGACTTGACAAGTTGGCCATCATCTGTGAACACCATTTATTTAGAAGTTATGTGTTACACAGCTTTAAGGTTTACCATAAATGCTTACATTTTCAACAGGAAGTATCCTTCACAGGACAAAAAATCATAAAGCAGAATCATGATCTATTTGGAAAATTCATTTTAAAAAGATGATGTAATTATTCCAGCCATAAAGTAACATAGGAAATTTCAAATACTGCATAACAAAATATCCTCACACATGACTTGAGAATAGAATTTCCAAGCCAGTCCACTCTTCAGAATTGTGTATATGTGTTTATATATAATCCACATGCTGTGTTAACTACAGGAATTCTGTGTCTGGCTATTCTATTCCATATATTGCATGACCTAAATAATACTTTTCAGACATTCTGGCTGCTAGAAGATCATTGGTAGGTTGAAAATTAATAACTTAAATTGGACATCTTGTAAGAGCATTCCCACAAGTCTTCTAGGTAACCAGCAAGGAATATAAAGTCTAAGAGCCCACAGTCCAGCTGCCCCCTCTTGCTCTGAGCTGTATTTTACTTCTGAATAATGACCTTGATCCTGGTGGGAGTACACATAGAAAGAAAATGCTGTTTTACTTAATATTTATAAGTATGGCTGAGTCAATCACAAAATGTTATACAAGCTTAAAAAAGGTACAGCAAAGGGGAACAAATGCTTGGAAAAGGAACAGTTACAGAGTCATGGAACAACTAGATAAATACTTGGAGCCAAACTTCCAATATTTGAATATTTGCAGGCTTTTTAGGTTTGGCTGTACTTCCAGCTGCAGCTCCAAGCTTGGACACCTCAGCTGGCTCTGTGTGTGAGTGTGTATCACCTCAGAAGTTGTGCTGAGCTTTGGTCCAGCTTCACACAGTGTTGTTTGTTCTCTGCTGAGACACTTCTAATTACCTCTGCCCAGAGCCAGAGTCATCCAGGACACAGTAACTAAGATTTATTTTACCCTGATAATTTTGTAGAGCCAAATGGAAAAGTGTTTGTCAAAAGCCTGATTTGTCCTTCTAAGGCTCCTGGATGGGTGCAGTGACTTTCCCTGAGTGTGGGTCAAGCACTGGTCCACCTGATATTGACCACAAATGTGGTTATGATCATTTTTGGCAGGTATTGAAGTGCTACACTGGCAGGTATTGAAGTGCTACACTGCCAAATTTAAGAGTATAGAAGTGCTATGCCTTGGGACAGAGTGGAGAGTCCCATGAACAGGTGCACAGGTACAGCAGCAGCAATGCTGATCTCTGATCCTGGGCAAAAAATAAATTCTTGGTGCTGTGAAATGAGTAGCCAAAGGCTAATCAAACTAAACATGGGGAGCAGCACAGGTTCATCAGTAAGGTGCAGACTCAGAACTGTTGTGGAATGGAGAACTTGAGCTTTGTGAGGTGCCTGCAGCAACTGAATCATCCACAAAGAAGTGCCTGTCCTTCTCCTTGTTGCTTGTAGCACACCCCAAGGGGGACATTCTCCCTGTCACACAATTGCTGTTTTGCTTGTGGGAGAGCCAGCTTGGTTCTTCTTCCTTCACAGGCTTAGTGAATCACTGACTGTGTAGATCAGACTGTTTTCCTGTAACTAGGCGTGCAGTTGTCCCCAAGTTCTCTGTGTCACTTCTCTAAAAGCATTGATGTTTGCTGAAACACTTGCTCTCTTGCGCAGAGCAGTTCCTGAGTACATCTGTAGCTTCCTCCAGGTACTTCCCAACTCCACATCTTTGAAGACCTTCCTCCAGACTAATTCTTTCATACTTTCCAGTCTTCTGTCCCTCTGCAGTTTCCCTTGGTGCTGTTTTCATCCCTTCATTTGGTTTTCCATTCCCTCACAGATACATAACTAGTGGGAAGCCCCCCTTCTGTGACAGGGCAGTGATTGAAGTCCCTTTGTTCGTGGCAGAACTTGTCAGGGTGGCAACTGAACTTGTCTGAGCTGGAGGGAAAGGATGTGATGCCACTAATTATTTTGCAAAGTAAATGAACAGACATTTCTTGTGCCAAAGTCCTCGACTGTTTTCAAGCATCGTAATCTTTTCCTGATGTCAAGTGCAAGCAAGTTGTACTGGCTTCACCTAGATTCTTGGCAAGGAGAAAACTCTAAAATCTAGGACATATTTAGCTGAGCTCCAGAACTATCTGTTCCATGGGACACCAAAAGCAAGAGAAAACATTTATGTCCAGGCAGTACTGTGATACAGGAGCCAGCTTACAACACTCAAAGAGCCGACAGAGCACATAAGGAATTGCCAGTTCTTATTTGGATTGGCTCTGGATATTCGACATCCACTGTAAAACTTCTCATGCAACTTTTCTTTGTTGTTTTGGGGTCATACTTCAAGCAAGTAACTGTCTGGATTCCCTCAAACCCATTTCAGTTTCTGAGTTCAATCAGGCTCATGTCCAGGCCACAGTGCATGCTGGTTTTACTGAGGGACTGACAAGGAACATAAATTAAAGCTGTGTTCTGTTCTGGCCCATAAAGATACCTGAAAAAAATAGTATTTCTGTATCTCCAACAGTGTCTGTAGAATTATAGGAGTCAAAGGCTACTTATCTGTATCCTGCAGTTCTCAGCTACACATTGTTAGAACTGTCCAATCACATGCTTGTTCAGAGATCTCTAATACTATCCTATAAGCAAACATGGAGAAAAGCACTGAAGTTTAGAAAGACCAAAACGAGAAAATTACAACAAAACCCCAAACAAATGCGTAAAAAGCAGTCTCAGAGACATTCTCATAGCTCTTGGATGAGTATAGGAGATGATTATTCCTGTAAAGGTAGGTGTGGAGAGTCTGTCTTGGAAGATGCTTCTTCCTGCATCTTATTGGTCAAGGCTGTCATATTGATTTATGTGATTAAAGCAACTGTAAGATTTGCAGTGTAGTTCCTCTAGGAACCTGAGCAAAGGAGCTCAAGTCCTCCTTTGTTCAGGTTCCTAGGGACAACAGAGGGTTCTCTGTACATGGTGAGTCTTACAGGTGTATGGTTGGCCTGTATAATTTTTCTGCTGTCTTTTTTTGGCATGATTTTTTGGGGTTGAAGAGCCTTTCAGGTGTCCCGTGTTCTGTTTGTGTGATAACTGGTGGTTTATCCAGGTCATCATTTCCAGCCCTCTCCCCAAGGACGGCACTTTAACTTCCAGACTTTTAGTCACAAACCCCCTGAAGTTTCTTACAGTCTGGGCAGTAGCACTGCTTTCCTCACTGCCTAGTTGTGTATAAGATATGCTAGATTGCTCTTCCCAGCTAGATTTTGGGCCCTCTTATGGTGTGCTAAACCAGCACTGATGCCTGTTTACTGTAAACATGTTAAGATGGTCATGTCACATAAATGCTGGTGTGAACAATCTGCTAAAATTGCATTTCTGTTCAAGATTTTGTAAATACAGCTGGAGACCATGCTCCTCCTTTCAGAAGCAGGTATTCTGCCTTATTATCAGCTCTGGGCTGCTGGTGAGTTATCCTACCTGAGGAACCATTTTGGAAGTCAGAGATGTCTGTGGTACTTCCCAAAGGGAAGAATCAGCCACCACATGCTGATCCAGGCCATTCTGTGTTTCTTACTGGGATATTTGTTGATGGGTTTACAGAGCTGCTTTGGGGTGTGGGTCACTTTTGCTGGGTCCTTTGGATTGCCGTTGAATTTACTCACAAAATCCTGGTTTAGGTGGTTTGAAAGTGCTCTGGAGAAAGCCCCAAGAGGTGACCACACTGAGAATTGCCTTGGTGCCATCAGGATTATTAAGGCAGTGCAGACGTAACCAGTGTGACTTTTTTGTTGACTAAAAATAAGGAGTTTTAGCTTTTGGGATAGTATGCATACATTTCACTCTCAGGCTAAGGAAACAATTATTTCCTCCCTTGTCCTTTTTCTTTAGATACTCATGTGCGTAGCACGTGCTATGGGGGCATCAGAAAAGGGCTGTGTGTCCGTCCCTTCCCTGGTGCTGTGACAAAGTCTGAATGCTGCTGTGCCAACCCTGACTATGGATTTGGAGAGCCATGTCATCCCTGCCCTGCTAAAAACTCAGGTAAATTTTTTTGTGTTTCTTTCAGTGGTACAGTGGACATACAGACTTTAATAAAAAAAGTCTTGCTGAGATCACATTGTTGATTTATTTCATGCCCTAAAGAAAAGTTAACAGGGTGAATCTGGGTTCCTGAATTAAGTGTTTGCTATAAGTAATAATTCTTGCAAGAGAATAAGCAGAATTCTCCAATGAATATGTAAATTTCCTTGTCCAGTCAATCCAGCTTAAAAGAGCAGCCAATGTTATTTCTAGAAATCTATACTCCATTTTGTAAGAATCAATTCTTTAAGTAAACATGGGAATTTATTTTAAAAAATATCTCTTGACTACAGAGCTGAGGTGATGCATCTTGGACAGAATTTCCATTTAGTATTGTTTTCTGAAGCAGCAGAAAACTTTTTAGGAAGAAAACAATTAAAACTGAGTGTGATTAAAAGCAGTAACTTGAGAGGACAACCATGTCAAGACTGTAAAGAAATCACCTGAGTGTTTAACTCTGGTCATCTAATTTTGGTTTTGTGTATATATATAGGAAAGTTCAGGATGGAGTATTACCTGACAGATTTAACTAAATTATCTATAAATGGTTATTTCATATGAACATCGGCATTTTGTGAGTTACACTGTAGAAAAATTACTGTGGAAAAAAATCACGTGGATTTAGTTCAGGATGAAAGAAGGTGAAATAACGTTTTCTTTTCCCCAACATCTCCACCTCAACTGGGCAGCTGAGTTCCATGGCCTGTGTAGCAGTGGAATAGGTATTACTGTTGATGGAAGAGGTATGTTGCATATTTTCTTTAATATATATGATTGTCCTGGTTTAGTGCAAATTTTGGGAGGAAATTTCTGAAGTGTTTTTTCCTAGAAGGTAAATTTAAGCAGCCCCTTCCCCAACTGGTTTGGGAAAATAAACTTCTTTCGACAAAAGTGGAAAAAATTGTTTATTTAACAAGCTATTAACAATTTAACAATTCAGCATCGTAAAGTCACCCTAGGACAATGATTCAAAGTTAAAAAAACTCAGAATTGTATTTTGCGATAACATACTAGAGTGGAGTTTTTAACCTCAAAATTAATGTGTTGATTTTAGTATTTTAATTCTCAAAGTACAATATTTGAATGTTGTCTAGAGAAAAGGCCAGAATTCCTTAGAACAGCGGATTTTGCCTGACCCTGTCAAGGACAAAAAGTAATCTGTTTCAGAGTTCTGACTTATGATTTCTTTTTTTTTTTTTGAGATCAGAGATTTTTTCAGATGAGGCATAGAACAGTTATCTCTCATTTGACAGGAGTCACTTGCATTTGCAGTTGGTTTTCAGTCAGCTGGGATAGTAATGGAGCAGTTTTTCACTCCAGATCCAGTGTTAACTCATGGATCATTTCCATGGACAGACTGTTTCTCTGTAGAGTTAAAAATTGGAAGGGAGCTTAACTGAAAAAACCATATCCTTATGAAAAAAAGTCCTGAAAGTGACCACTTTCATTTAGTATTGGGAGCTGTAGAGCTCCAGATCCTTTTTCTAGTACCACAGAGACAGGTATTTTAAAAAATAATGGCTGAGCCAGGTCTGAAGTAGAGGCAAAGGATGCTGCAGCTGCCAGATAAGTAAAATGGGTTGAAGAAGGAATAGGAGAATATAGGAACAAAGAATTTATTGGTAGGTATTTGTATGATGTGTTAATTACTATCCTTCTCGGCATTAAAGCTCCTTTTCTATGCAGCAGGAACAGAATAAGAACTCCCATCATTACATTTAGCAATAGCCTAAATACCTTTAAAAAATAGCACTTAAATAAAAGAAATTCTGGTTTTGTTCAGTACTGTAAGTATCTGCAAATTTTTTTCTTCATTGCTTAACCTGTTGTAAGCTTGTATGAGTAATTTGAAATTCATGGAATTTATAAATTCTCTCAGTTTACTTTTCAGTGAATTATACAAGGTCCATTGAAGAATCTCTACATCTCAGAGAAATAATGTCAGCATTCAGTAATACTGTTGTACAAGCAGCATCCTGCCATAAGAATTTGCATGCAGCCTGCTAGAGAGGTTTATGTGTCCTTTTGGACACGTGGGAAATACAATTTCTCATTAAAACAGTGAAACAAGTGTGCTGTCTACCAAGTGCATGACAAAGATCATGGGTTCATGCCTCAGCTGAAGTCCTCCTTTGTTCAGGTTCCTAGAGCCAACAGAGGGTTCTCTGTACATCTTGTACAGCAACATTGCAGCCAATTTTCATGCAGCTGCTCCTGTCACTGCTTGTACACTCCTTGGGTGGCTTGTCCCCAGGATCCAAACGTGTCTAGTAAGCTACAGAGTGCATTTTGCTCTAAAGAAAACACAAATCTGAAGTAGTGTGCCAAATCGTATTTTCTTACGAGGTTTTTCAGGTGTCTCATAGCATTGAGTTTTATCCAGGGGTAGCATGGTTTTTTCCAAATGCATATATGATTACATGTAAATCAGCATCTAAAGTGCACTGTGATTAAAGAGGAAATGTTCTTTACAAAAATTTGAACCCTACAGGTATAAAACAAGCCTTTCATGAAGTCACAGCTAGGCCAGCACCCTTTCTTTCCAGGCTTTGGGAAAGGAGCTATTTAAAGTAATGGGCTTACCATATGAGAAGAAGGAAAATATTGAAAAACCCTCTTTTCCTCAGAGGCAAGAATTATTAAAATTAGTCTGTTCCTCTTCTTACAGTTCATATGAATATTTTGGGCTTTTCCAACTACAGCAGAAATTTTATATGGGACTTTAAATTCAGGATATATAACTCATCCATCATCCTGTTCTGTCTGTCTGAGAAAAAATTTACATTTCCAACAAGTTCTTACAGGACTGAATATTCTGTAGTGTTGACCTGTGCATTACTTCTGTGTTAGGAAAACCTATGTGTCAACTAATAATTTATAACTTCTTACCTAGGTCCCTAAACCACAGGCACTGGGTGCACAGGCTAGGTATTTTGCTACATCAAGCTATTTCTTACAAACACGTAGTTGCCTGTCAGTTTAGGTTGGAAAGGATATCTGGAGGTGATCCAACCTAACCTTCTGCTCAGAGCAAGGGTGTCATCAAAGCTGAACCATTTCTCAAAGCCTTGCCCCTGGGGGAATTTGGAATATCTCCAAGGATGGAGTTCCTATAGCCTCTTTGGGCAGCTTCCTCCAGTGCTTAGCCACACTCATGGTGAAGAGCTGTTTTCCTGGTGTTTAATTTAAATTTCCACTGTTGTATCTTGCAAGTGTTGTCTCTGGCCGTGTCATTGTGCACCTCAAAGAGGAATCTGGCTGCATCTTGCCTGCAATCATCTGTTAAAGTCAGGGAAGTGCTGCTGGAGGTCCCTCAGATATTCCCTCTTTTCAGCTGAACAAATCCAGTCCCTTCAGCCTCTTCTTACACCTCAGGCACTGATGCTGCTGAGGGAATTTAGCCCCTGACATGAGCTGTGTGTATTCCAGGAGACACTTGGAGCACTCTGAGGGGAAGATTTTAATTTCTTAGGGGAAGATTTCTTAATCCAGGTGATAGTTTAAACAGAGCAGAGGCATTACTGGACCTGTTGATTACCAACACAGATTAACTAATTAGTGATGTCCAGACTGATGGCAGCCCGGACTGCATGGGTGATGCTTTGTTGGAACTCATGCTGAGTTGAGGGGTGTGGGCCAGGTGGAGAGTAAAGACAGCACCCTGAATTTCATGGGCATGAACTTTCACTTGCTTAAGGCATCAGTGAATGAGATTCCCTGGGAAACTGCCCTCAGGTTTAAAGGAGCAGGACAGAGCTTTGAGGATTTGTTCCTGAGATCACAAGAGCTCTCTGTTCACACATGTAAGAATTCAGGCAAGGAAGGGAAAAACCAGCATGGCTGAGTAAGGATCAAAAGGAAGAAGGAAATGCACAGCCAGTGGAACCAGGGAAGAATGTTGTGAGGAATAGAGGAAAGCTGCCCAGATGTGTAGGCATGGGATTGGGAAGGCTAGGGCACTCTGGGGCTGAGTTTGGCAAGGAGTGCCAAGAGTATGACAGGCTTCTGTAGGTGCATTAGGAGACTTGAGGAGTGGCCCCATGTCAAGTGGCCCAAAACTGGATGCAGTATTCCAGGTTTGGCCTTCTAGTGTCAAATAAAGGAGAATATTCACCTCTTTCAGCCTTTGGGCTGCTCCTGTGCTGTGCTTTGGCTCTGAATCAGAGCCCCAGCATCCAGTGAGTCAGGTGTTGCCCACACCTCTCACAGGTGTGGTTTGTCATACCTGTCAGTGTCTGATTGTCTTCTGTTGTTGTGCTAATGCAGATATCAATGAATGTGCTTTGGATCCTGATATTTGCTCCAATGGGATTTGTGAAAACCTGCGTGGCAGCTATCGCTGTAACTGCAACAGTGGCTACCAGCCTGATCCTGCTGGAACCAATTGTGTGGGTAAGTTGTTTGTTTTTTTGGTTTTTTTGTGTTTTGGTGGGGTTTTTTTGGGTTGGTTTTTTTTTGTTGTTGTTAGTTTTTTGGGTTTTGGTTGTTTTTTTTTTATTGTGGCTGAATTTTTTATCATTGCGTTGATGCTGGTTTGACCTGGCAGAATTTAGGTCACAAGACATTTGCTTCTTCAAGCTACAATCAAAATGCAAAAAACCTGGAATGATGCTTTTCTCAATCACTGCGTAATTGTTATTCTTACTGTATATTTTCCTGTCATTTGGTGGGTGAGTGTTGCTGTTTGGGATGTGTAAGCAGGAAGTAACATTGCAGGTTTCACTCTCCATCTAATTAATTTTATTATTCATGGCCATACATGAAATACAATAGTTTTTTTTTTTCTTTTGGGAATTCCTACATCCAAAAAAAAGTGTATTATACCACAAGTGCATTGTGTTGCACTTGTGTTGCAATCATGTTGCTTATAATAAGCCCTGTAATTTTAAGCAGAAGGGTGAAGTTTGTTTAAATTAAAAGCTAATGAAAATCTCTCTGAAACCATCAGGATGTCCAAAGTATTGTCCTTAAGTACTGCATTTATTTTGGTGAATTATTGCTCTCTGAACTTAAAGGTTTACAGACCTGTCACTGCTGTTTGTGCTCAACAAAACTCCACCAGTTCTGATGGGGAAAATCTGGTCTATATAGCTGTGGTACAGTTTTCATATCAAACATTCCTTCCTGGTGATGCAAAGCAAACACAAAGTAGAGAAAGTGTCTCCTTTCATCTGCTTCAATAAAGGACCTTTACATCTAGTTGTTTCCTAAAGCCCTAAATAGGACCTTTTGTCAGGAAAAGCATTGCTGCAGAAAATTATTGGTGTTTTTATTTTTAAAATGCTTCATGTAATATTCTTTCTCCAAGGGGATTTTATGGGAAGGGGTTTTGTTCATCTAGTTACTCTTGGGATTAGGTAAGTGCTAGTATAATCTATGTATTTACTTAAATACAGATAAAGCTGGCTGAATGTGAGGATGTGTTTATTCTTGGATAGAATTTTTCCGTAAAAGAATTTAAGTGTGAACGCTCAGATAAAAGGTTGAAAGATTTTAATTAATGACAGAGTTTATGAGATGCCAGGAAATATAAATGGTCATCAGTCAGAATGCAGACAGTATTTTTGTCAGGGCTGAGTGGGTTTAAAGCATGAGCTGCATTGTCTGGTGTTTTTACAGAGCATATCACAGCAGATTACATTCCAAATCTGAATTTATTCTGTATGATTCTAATGAAATAATGCATTCATTACACTGCTTAGTTTGGGCTAAAGGATTGAATGACAATAAGCTCAAAATTTCTCTTGGAAATGTTAGTTTACAAATTTTCCTCCTTTCCTTGGTTGAAATCAGATGAAGGTAGATTAAGGACAGGTTAGTAAAGAAAAGCTTTTTTTAAATTCATGGCTGCCAGACTTAAATCTTGGATTCATCATCTGGGGAAATTTAGGCTTTGTTGTCTGAATCCTACAGGAAAAAGCACAGCTTGGAAAATCTAAAGAAGTTGGGGAAACCAAAATTCTCCAGATTGTAATTATATTGCATTCTCACTTTTCTTCTATCTTTTTTTAAACTTAAAAACTCTTTAAAAATCTCTTTGATTTCAGATTTCAGTTGCAGTATTAGGTTTGGGAAATCGAGCTCTCAATAAAGAGGAGACAACCTGAAGTAGGATAAAATGTCATGTTTATCCTGTCAATATTCTTCTATAAACATAGGTTATTTTGACATGTGATGGGCATTAAAGAAAAAGGCTTAAAATTACATTTTTTTTCTTCCTTCACAGAATACTTAGTAGGACAATGAGGAAGACACATTACTTTTTATTAGAATTATTTTCAGTCAGTTTAAGAGGAGTTCAGGGAATTATGTTAATATATGGGATTTTGCTAGTCAGTGTGCTTGATATCCTGGTCTTAATCTTAGTGTTTTTTAAATACACTGTTCCTCTGGAGGGGAGGTGCATGTGTATTTTTGAGATGGCTGCTGCACATGAACCGTACAGGATAGATTTTAATCCACTTCATGGATAACAAAAACAATTTTAGCCTATAAAATAGAGTTAGGGCAGTAATTAACACATGGCTGTTTGTGTGTTGAAAAAAAAAATACTGTTAATAATATTAACAAACAGTTAAAACACTGTTTTAAAAGCAAATAGACCTTTGCGAGTTTATATGGTGTAGTCATAAATATGACAAAGATCATTGTCATCTGACCAAGGTCATTGACCAAACTCAAATGACCAAGGTCACTGCAGGAAAACATAATTATTCTTTTAAGACTAACCGTGAACTAATTTTTGAGCTTGCTAGTAAGAAAAAACAACTTCAAAGGCAGAACAGAATTTTTTTGCAGTAAAAACCCTGAAAGTGAAGTGGAGCTCTGAAAGTAAGAAGTGTCATTTTTGGTGATGATGTGTCCCCTGTCCCTGCAGACATCGACGAGTGCTCTGTGAATGGGCTGCTGTGTGACAACGGGCTCTGCCGGAACAGCCCGGGCAGCTACAGCTGCTCCTGCCCCAAGGGTTACCTGTTCAGCTCGGAGACAGACACCTGTGAAGGTGAGGAACCTTCAGATTTGTTGTTTATTGTTGTTTCAGATTTGTTGTATGTTGTGTCACGTCAGAGCGGAACCGTCACGGGAGTGCTGGCAGGTACCAGAGGAAAAGGGAGAGCTGTGATGTTGCATAAATCTTCACATTTCTCTTTTAATTTCTCTGCTTTTTTTTGTGTGTTAGGTGTTGCTGTTGAATTTCTTTCAAAGTAATAATTTAATTTTATATGATAATGTTTCCCTTTGCTTAGCTACAACTACAATAGAGGGGAATACATGCTTGCTTTTGATCGTGTAGCAGGAACACTTCTGTCATTTAGGGAAATGCATCTGTCTTGATCACAGAGTCTCCTTTACTCCCTTCTCCTCTCCCTTCAGTCTGTGGTGATATTTAATTCTAGATCAAATCTTATTATCTGTGATTCATTCCAGGACCTGGGTATTACTGCCTAGTAATATTAAAATTGTCCTTTATTTTTACGGTATAATCAAAATGGCTTTCTTATAGTACTAGTTAACACAGATGTTAAAGCAGCAAAAATGTCATATAGCAGAAACTAATGGGAAATTTTAGTTATTTTAAAAAATAAATGGAAAACTGTACCAAAAATTGGAAGCTTATGTGCCAACTCTTAATCAGTATTCAGAGTTGTAGAATTCTACTGGTCTTCTCCTTTATTTTTTGTTTGGTTCCACAGTCTGTATATCTCACTATTTGTAATCTTTAGAAAGTTTTTGTTGTAAATAGTTTTTCATTTCTTTAATGGGGAAGCTGTAATTCTTTGTTGCAAAACGCTTGTTATGTGAACCAGTGTAGTCATCCAGATTTTTCTGAA
Organism: Leptocoma aspasia; assembly: GCA_013399835.1. Classification (NCBI taxonomy): domain Eukaryota; kingdom Metazoa; phylum Chordata; class Aves; order Passeriformes; family Nectariniidae; genus Leptocoma; species Leptocoma aspasia. The sequence goes on along the minus strand of VXAX01006528.1, from coordinate 345,963 downwards.
GTGGTGGAAGATGTTACTGTCCTCAGCTCCTTATTATTATTGATCAGGTAGAAGTTACTGCCAATTACATTCCTTTATATTTTAATACATGTGGGTTTCAGAGGACGCCTTTAAAAGTTAGTTCTTACTCTTTTTGCATGTTATAAATTGGTACCACCTGTTCAGAGTGGGGCTTTTCTTGTGCCAACCCTCATGGATTTACAGAGCTTTCTGTGCCAAGTTGTCTCAGTGCCTATCTGCCCACAATGCTCAGGAATTTATTCTCCAGGGTCTGTTTTTGTGAGTAGTGTCTGTGCACTGGAAGATTTCTGTCTGTGAGAACAGTGTACTGTGTGCCCTTAATGTACATGTTTCTTGAGGAATCTTCAGACAGAAAAACTGATGTAGTGTGCTAAGGGGAGGTGCTCACTTCCAAGAACATCAGAGCATAAAACACTGCCCCAAAGCTGGATGGATGAGAAGCTAGAATGCAGACAACCCAGCCAATCTTGTTGAAATAAAATGTATCTGTGTTTTCGAACAGTAATCTTGGATTTATTTCTTAATGGTAATTGTACTATTATTATTAATACATCTTGAATCTTGTTGTTAGGTTGACGTCTAAATTTAGCCAGTGAGGTAAAAAAAACTGGTCAGGAGGGGCTTTGTGTAAAAGTGTCTGTAAAACCTATTAAATGTGTTGTGATTTTACTCGCATTGAGTAGGCAGTAGTAATGCTGGGTTGGCAGCAGAGAAAGAAATCATTCTCTTTCTGCCCAAATCCTGTTTCTCATAATTCATTTTGGAGTTATAAGTTCACTGGTTGTGAAAACCTGCTGTAGTCAAGAGCTCTGTGTTGAGCACTAAAAATGCTCTGATGCTTATTAGTCACCAAGAAATTTTTAATATGACTCTCATCAGCAACTCTGAAGAAACAACAAAACCCTTCACTGGTTTTGTTTGTAGTTCAATTGAATTTTTTTATCAGTTTGTTGTGAGGAGTAGGAGACTTGTTTGAGGCTCCAGAGTCTGTGAAAGTTGAGATTTTTATTACAAACTCCATGGTTTAGTTTGTGTTTCCAGTGACATAACTGGTTAAATGTAAACCAGATGTGCTTTGAAGTTCATTTCCAGGAATGTACAGTGGACTGTTTCAATTTTTGTTTCTCTGACGTTTACAATGTACACTCACTTCACTTAAGAGAAAAAAATTTTAAAGCACACCTCTATGAGTATCTTCATACATAGTGGGTTTTATTTTAAAATCAGTTTGGTTTGTTGCTTACTCTTCTAAAAATTACCATTTAGTATTATTATGAGAAGGTGTAGGGAAACAATTTTTGGAGTTTGTTTACATTGTTCATATGATACTTTTTCACTTGATTCAGCAGTGCACTAATGCTGAAAGGCACTTAATATCATATTTTAATGTTTTTTTTCCCTGGATGGTGATTTTGGGATGTAGTCAATGCACTGTTATCAGCCTATTACTATCCAAATTCATAGGGCTTGGGTTTTTGTTTCATTTTTTTTCTTCTCACTTAGCATAGTGCTGAAGAATATCAAATGCAGAAGGGCCTGGAGCATGACCCATGCAGCCAAGAAAGCTACCTCTACTTTTCAAAAGGTGTTCAACTTTGGCCCCTCTATTTCCACTTACTCCCTTCTTTGGTTGTAGTTTTGGGGACATTGGCTTCCAGGTGTGGCCCTCAATTATTCTTGTCAGTTTTTCATTTAAACTCTGAAAATTTGAAACAAAAAGATGTCTTTACTTAGAAGAAAATGGGTTGTAATCCTACCTTGCTAAATGCCAGGGAAAATGAAAGATAGGCATGATAACGTCATATTACCCCCATAAATATGAAGCAGTTGTGGTTTCATGCATCTTCTTGAAGTGATGTTTTGGATAGTGGCACCTGTCTGCTTTTTACTTTGTCATGCACATTGGTTGTGTCTGTGCAAACCTATGTGAGGTCAGCTGCCAGCTGTTAAAACAATGTGACACTTACATGAAAATCACCCATTTTCAGCTTTAAGTACCTTCACAGGTGATGCCTGGTCCCTCATGGAAATTTCTCTGAAGTTGCAGCTTAGTAAAAGAAGGGAGGAACACCTGTGATTGTTTGGACAGAGAATACATCACTTCAGTTTTGCTAGTTTGTCCCATCTCTTCAATTTTTTTCTCACATTTTTTTTTTAAAGCTAGACAAACTTCTGAAAGCAGTATGACAGATGGAGAGGAAGGAAAAGTGTGTCTTTCTCCCAAAGCATTTCTATTCAGAGGATTATTTGACACAAAGTACATACTTAAGATTACTTTTTTGTGTCAGAGTGATTTATGGTTTTAAGAACCACTTGGTTTCTCTGCAAAAGCAGCAGAGAACACTCCCCACTACCAGGTATTGCTGGCTGGGGAGGGAGTGGGAAGCAGCAGAGGCAGGGAGCATTCCCCAAGTAATAAAAACGGAGGTAATAGCATATAAAATCTATTCACAGGGAGGAGAAGGCCTTGGTGCAGAGCAGATAATTGCTGGTGAGGACTCTGGATTGCCAGCTTGGATGCAGAGGGACTTGGAGCTTATTCTGTCAGAACTAACAATGAGGCACATTGTCCTGACCTGATAAAGCCTCCTGGATTTTACATCCCTGTGTCTGTGTATGATTAATCTGTAAAATGGGCAATCCACAGTGTAAGAGTTGGCTTCAGAAACATAAAGCTCTGTCGTTGTTCAGAAAGTTGCTGACAGTCAAAGACAGGTCCTGTTTGCTCTTTGTAGATAAGTCCATTAAGTGAAGGATCTGTGAAAGCTGGCTTTTAAATTAAGTGCTTGTTTCTGGCATGAAGAGAGACATCACAGCTTCCAAAGTTTACTGATTCTGGGAATTTTTATCTCTCTGCCGCTTTCTTTCTTTTTTGTTTTCCTTTTAAATAATACATGCATATTATTATATTATATATATTTAAATACCTATTGCTTCCTTTGATGCGCATCTCTAGTGAAATAAAAACTTGATGCATCATAACAAAATAGCAAATTATATCTCTTAGAAAACTTAAAAAAGTACAGAGGACATTTCAATTTGTCTTGAAAATTATCTCTGGGTGCTATTAATATCTCTGTTGCTTAGCTAGATAACTGCATTAGGTTATAATTAAATTAAACTGGTTTAATTTATAGATATTACAAAATATTCTTCAAGCACTGCTAGCAAACATAAGCACTAAACATTTTTTACTTCAGGCCTGCCAAAGGGAACTGTTTGGATTAGAATGTATGGCTTGATTCAGGATGTATATAAAAAAATTAAATTGGTTGGGTTCAGAAAGAAATGGTGGATATGCATCAACAATTCTTCTTGGAGAGAATGTGTTTGTATTGTTTCAATCTTAAAACTGATTCCACTTAAAAGAAAAAATCACCAAATAATGGTGTCTGCAGGGGTCCTGTTCTTGCATCTGAAGAGGGTTAAAAATCTCACAGGGATAATAAACAGGATTTTGGAGCTGAAGAGAAGTACCATTTACAGTATTCCAATTACAACTGCTATTTCTTCAACATTTCCATAACTAGAGAATTGCAGCCAGCATTGTGATATTTTGCTTCTGACAGGGTTTTCTTAATTCTTCTCATGGAACCATAAATGGCAGAAACAATGAGAGCTTTGTTTGTGCTCTGCGTGGTGTGGCTGGGAATGCATTTGCATTCTGTGAAAAAAGAGTTTTTGTTTTCTCTGAGGACAGTTGTAATTGATGCTGGAGAACTTTATGGCCCATGGTGCTGGAAATTAACTGTCCTTGTAGAAAAGGGCCATGTAATTAACACCTCCAAAATGTGTGCTCTTCAAATTACTGTCTACCTGTCTGTCCCTGTGTCTTTTGAATGCCTTGCTGGGAGGAGTGGAGGGGCAAATATTTCAGGCAGTCCTGACCTCTCATAGTCCACAACAGCATTTAGAGTATGTAAATTACTGTTTAATACTTCCCAGAAGGCCTCTGTAGTTCTAATAATGTCTTTTGTTTCTGGATTACAGATATAAATGAATGTGAAAGCAGCCCATGTGTCAATGGTGGCTGCAGGAACAACCTTGGGTCGTTCCACTGTGAATGCTCATCTGGCAGCAAGTTGGACCCCACAGGGCTCATTTGTATTGGTGGGTGTTTCCTCCTTTAATTTTCCCTTTTTATAAATATATACACACACACATATATTCTACATATATATAAAAATGCTAGCATCCTTTGAGGATTCTTTTGGACAAAAAGCAGAATGCTGCAGAGGTTTTATTGGAGTAGGCAGCAACAGTTGTCTGCAGGATGTCATTGGCATTATCTTTAAAAGCCATTCATAAATGTGGTTTTTCTTCTTGCCTTTCTAAGAAAATACAAAAGGGTTGCAGTCTTCTGTATTTCTCAGGTGTTCATAAGCTGCAATTGTTTATATCATTTGTGTAGCATAATTGAAATTATTGTAGGATATGTGTGGTGCTCCATCTGTATTGCAGTGTCATTAATAAGTGGGTGTCATTATTAAGTGGGTGATGCTAATCTTAAATATTACTTTTGTTGTCAGATGGATTTGTTTGGTGTTTTTCATTCGAATTTTCTTAAGGTGGGAAAATGAATGCAAAGACTCCAGCTTCTATTTAATTATTAATTCCATGACTTAATATGTTTTTTAACTGAATATTACTTTTGTGCCTAAGCTTTCTCTTATATATCCTTGTAGCATTACTGGCTGGTGAAGTTTGTTACTGTTTTTGTAATTTTCATGTTGTGCTAATTTCTTGATATAACCACGCTACCCTATGCTTTTTGTACCTCTTATTTTTAATCTTGTGTTCTTACATCCAAAGGGGTCACAAGTTCACCAAGAGCCTAATTATAACAGTGTTCTGGATTTACTTTGCAAATGGTTTTCGTTGGATTGTTTACAGTATGAGGTCCCATTTGGCCTGAATAGCAGTGATAAATAACAAAAAATATAAACAAAAAAATTAGCTGAGTAGTCAGATAAAGAACTGAAGAACAGGATCCAGCTACGTACTGTGAGCCTAATCATTAGTTTTTCATGTTGACAAAATTGTCTCAGGAACCATGTTTTCCCACTACAAGTGTGAATATGTTAAGGCAGAAGAGTCAGAAGTAGAGCTGATGCAAGACATACAGATTTTTACTGGTAGAGCCCAGTTTTTTCACCTTGGCCAAAATTTCATTGGCATTGGAAGGAATGAGAGGAGGGCAGGCTGGGTTATTGAAAAGTGAGTGAGGGACTGGAGACTACAGGTGAATTACTGTGTGGAAAAACTTAAAAGTGTTCTTATCAAATGTATGCCATTTTAAATCTCAAGTTGATTTTCCTCCATTACCCCTGTAGAGAAAAACTTTCATATTGAATATATTTGTCCTATTTTTTTTATTGGATTGCTTCTGTAAAGCACTGCTGTAACAACAGATACCTTTTTCATAAACATAAATGAAGGGCTAAAATAATATTGAGGTTTATGATTTTTTGTGCTCTGCATAGGAATGATCAAAGTAAGGTAATGTCTGATTCTGACAAGTTTGGTTTTTTTTTACTTTCAAATTTGCTCTCATGTCAGAACCAGAATCAGTACCACGTTATTCAGCATAGATGTGAGCCATTTGTCTCTTTCTGTGAGCTTTCCTGGGCAGAGAGAAAAATGCCTCGCTCAAATTACAGTCAGAATGCAATTCACAGCATTTGCACTCAGATGTAAGCTCAAACAGCAAATGAGGGTTGTAAGTTCAGCAGTTTCAATAAAAACTTTCAGCAATGATATTGACATACTCTGCTTGCTCATGGGCAGCTTTTGCAATATTAAGACCATCTTGTGGAGGGAAAAAAGGGGAAATATTTTTGAAGCATATTTGAAATATACAAGCGTTTCATTGCTATTTTGGGAATTGCCCATACCTTAGGGATACTGCCATTTGTGCTTTTTGAAATACACATTTTTCCATGCTTTTTACACATATTGTAGTCAAGATTTGTGGAGTTCATACAGTGCACAATAAGTAGGATGCCGTCTGCTTGTAGTATGCATATATTCTTCTTCAAGTCAGAATCAGAGAGATAAGAGCAACAGAAGGAATGTTTTGATGTTGGATGATAACTCTTTCACCAAAGATTTTTGTCTGGACAAAAGAGGTGATGCAAAATAAAGGAATAGCCTGAAAAAGGTAAGACAAGCAGACTTTGGAAGGATAGTGTGGATGCAGCTGGTGTGAGTAGAAGCACCTGCTAATTTGTAGAATTTAAATAAATTTTGAGATACTGGTTTTGATTTTTCACTCCTATAAAGTTGGTAAGTGAAAGGAAATAATGTTGAGCTCTATATTTATGCACTTGTTCAAATGTGGAGCTCTGTCCCACGTGTTTGAGACCAATGTTAACCTAAATAATACAACTGCTTTACACTTAACTGTTAATTAAATACCCTGCCCAGTTTCTGGGGCTGATTTCACTGGCATTATTGGGTGAGATTTTTTTCCTGTTGCTTTAACCAAAGAAAGGTTGTGCTCCCTGTGGTCCAGTTATTTTTTAACGTGACAACTTGGTAAAAAAGTTGAAGCTGTTTGGAAGAAAATAAGTTGGAATGATTCTGTCTTAAGCACATTGTTCCTGAACATGAGTATTGGTAATATGTCTGGCTTTTTGCACATACAATGCATGTAAATCTTAAACCCAAATCCTATTCTCCTTTCATTATTCATCAAACTAAATTTGTCTGGGTCACTTTGAACTCTTGAGTATGCACCTACATTTAAACCCTGCCCAGTCTCATCTCCCATTTTGAGTCTGACCTTACAGACTGCTTTTGCTGTCTGATCACCAAGGTTGTTGCCTGTCTCAAGAAATGTTGTACCCTTTGAGAGTAGTCTTGTTAAGGTAAGCAAGTATAAAGGTGTAAAAGGTAAAACTTAGAAATTATGTACCTGATTTGAGATCTGACTGACTTCTCAAAGTGTAGCTAATGCAGCAGCAGAAACAGACCCCTAAAATAATATAGAACACTCCTACCCACCATGTTTTATTTTTTTTTAAACTTCCTTACAATCTTGAAGGCTTCCCTTCATGAGAGACAAGAACACCTGCATTTCTGAAAGGGTTCAGGCAGTCACCTGGGAAAAGGTGTCCCACGTTGGGATCTCTGCTTTTGTATATTTTAGATGGATCAGCCACTAGCTGAATTAAATCAATAAATCCATTGCAGTGTCTGGAAGACCTCTTCCAGCTGTGGGACCTGGATTGTAAAATGCCTCAGGCAGTGTGCTTTGGTGGTCACTTTCAGTGATAGTGCTATCCCTTTTTTTAAATCCCAGTTCTAAACTAAAATGTGTATGAAATCACTCTTACGGAAGTTTTTTCTTTTTAAAGAGAGCCTGTGCTCCCTTGGTACTCTGCCTGCTGGTGTCTGGATGTGGCATGCCAGGTCTTCTGGCTGTGACAATTCTGTATTGTTTTTGCTTTCTGTTCTGCTGCAGACAGCCTGAAGGGGACTTGTTGGCTTAATATCCGAGACAGTCACTGTGAAGTCAACATCAATGGTGCCACGCTGAAATCTGAGTGCTGTGCCACCTTAGGAGCAGCTTGGGGCAGCCCATGTGAACGGTGTGAATTGGGTATGCTCCAATATCCTGAATCTTTTGGGAGAAGGAAATAAGTATGACTAGTAGATTCTTATCATCTCTGTATATATAAAAAAAAAACCCAAACAAAAAAACACCCTCAAAAACAAAACAAAAAAACCAACCAGCCGAACCAAACAACAAACACCAAGACCAACCCCCCTCCCAAAAACCTATGGAAAGAGGTTGTCTTCTTGTGAAAGTTATCTTCTTTAGGCTTGTAATCTCCACCATCAGAGATCATTCTAATAACTTCGAAGCATACCAGGAAATAACATGTGAATAAACTTTTTAATGGCTACAATATGTTTCATCTCCACAAGGACTGTGTATTAAGTGGGATAGGGAGGTAGAGGACTAAAGCAGTAAAGTGAAATATCTGGTAAAATTCTGGACGACTTCTTATGCTGTGGGCTGTTAACACTTTTTTCCCAGCTCTTTTCAAACACTTAGCTTGTGTACCATTATTGACTGCAGAAATAGTACTGCTATTAGATTGCAGGGCTGGTTATGGAAGCTGGAAGCAGCAATGCTAGCTGTACTCTACTTTATGGCAAAAATACTGATACCCTTAAGGTTTGAAAAGTGCCACTGGCAGCTGAACTGGTGTAAAGATGTTTTAGCCTCTCATTCTTTTTTTAACTGGAGCAGTAACTGTGGGCACATGTATCCCCCCTAACAAGCAGAGTGCAAGCAGCATCCCGCAGAGCTCTTAACTGTGCAGTGCAGCAAAGATATTCCTTTGGACTCCAGGAAGCAGCATGGTCAGGTTAGATTGGTAAAACTGATCAAAATCTAATCAGTCTAGACGGATAATTAGCTCAGATTGGGTGTGTTTGGGCGCTGAATTTCCTATTCTGCAACTAATTCCATTACAGCAAGCTTTAAAATCATAATGCTACATTTTACAAGCATCTCCTAAAGTAGTCTCATTACTCAGATCCATTATTGAGCTTTGGTGGGGGAAAAAAAGCTGATAATTGACATTAGTACAGTTTTAAATCTTCAGGTCTCGAAAGAATTTTACCTTTTAGTTAAATGTGAGTGCAGAGGCTGATCTGATGAGATGCTGATCATTTCAGTAAGGAAAGCACATGAGAAAGTAATGGTCTAAGATTTAATTTCCTCACCTATTCACTTTGTTTAAACAGCATGTATGAGTCAATACTTTTCTTGATTGAGGCTAGAGCCCTCCCCACCATAGTGAAATTATTAGCGAATTCTGAAGATACGTGTATTTTTAAATTTTCTGCTCCTGCCTTCCTGTCACTCTAAAGCAATAATAATGTCTTTCTGGCTTGATTCCAGACACAGCTTGCTCAAGAGGATTTGCCAGAGTGAAGGGTGTTACCTGTGAAGGTGAACTTTTTGCTTCTTACTCAAGATGTCACTTTTTCCGCCCCACTTAGAAAATGTGATAAAAGAGGATTTATTGTGTTGTCCCTTTCATGTCACTTAAAATTCTCCATAAAGCCGTAGCTCTCCCCTTGGAGTCAGCAGGTAATTGAATTCTTTGTATCCCCGACAGACGTAAATGAGTGTGAGGTTTTCCCGGGGGTTTGTCCCAATGGGCGGTGCATCAACAGCAGAGGCTCCTTCCACTGCGAGTGCCCCGAGGGGCTGACACTGGACGGCACAGGGCGAGTGTGTTTAGGTAAGAGCTCACCCCACTCTCACAGCCGTGTCCCACAGCTGTCCAAATCGTTCTTCAAGAAAGCGTGGTTTATTTCTGAATTATCCCTGTGGCTGCTTAGATATCGAATATCTGTGCCAGTTCAGAGAAGAGCTGTTAATTCCTCTGAGGAATGAGTTTGTTTTGATCTTGTTTTTGCCCTCAGTGCAGTCAGTAGGTTGTGCTAAAGTGCTGTCCCTCCTCTGACTCCTGTTCAGGAGCAGCAGTGTCCTGGGTGATGGATGATGAGCACAAATATGCTGTTGCAAATTAGTCTTTTTTTTTCAGTGCGCAGGCCAGTGTGTGGTACTTTTCCTGACATTTGGGTACACAAGTACAAGATTTTGCCTGCACACTTGGTTGATTTGTCTTCTGGTTGACCTGCTTTGCTGCTAATGGGATGGACCCTTGAGTGTAATAACCATAATTAACTTTTCTGGAAACCCTATTGTGTTTTCCTGCTAACTGGTCTTACAGTAAGCCTAGCAACAGTCAGCTTTTTTGTTTTTAATATGTATGCACTGCACTATTAAATTAATTCAGTAACAAGAAGAGAGGATTTTTTTCTTTTTTACCATTTTATTCTTTTTCCTTTTTTAACCACAAGAGCCACAAAAGGGTCATTTTTCATAAGTCAGAATACCTGGCACAGTAAAGAAATACATGTGTCTGTGAAATACACACGGAATCCTAAAAAGCACAGGAGAAGGAAATTCCTGAAAGGAGAGGAGCTTCAAGAGGAGTCATGAGAGTGAGGGTTTGTCTTGCTATTGGGAGACAGCAAAAGGAATTCTTGTACTTTTATGTGGCACAAGAAAGATACAGAAATTTAACTACAGTGTGACGCTAGCAACTTCAAATGGCTGAACATTGTGCAGAAATGCAGAGTCTTGAGCAGGAGCTGAGTGTTAATGTGTGCTTATGTTCTGCCAATTGATGGGGGCGATTTGAAAAACACAGACACCAACGGAAAGAATGGTGTTATTTTACTATGAATATAAAGGTGACATAAAAGTAAAATACATTCAATTACAATCAAAGTAAAGTACATTCAATAAAACGACATGCTTGGCTTTAGCAACAAGCAAAAATAAGCAAGGTAGTGCACCTAATCTATATTAGAGAAAGGATGGTGATTGAGAAAGATACATCCCCAATTGCCTAAATACCATCATCCCAATCCTCAGTTGCTGGGGAGCCTCATTCACAGCGAGGACTTGGAGAACCCTTACCACCAATTGAGAAAATCCTACACAGTGCATTCATCCAAATCTGCAGTCTCCAAATTCACCCCAGAAGTGGGTCTAGCTTTTATAGGCCCAAATCACCAAGTCGAAGCGACTTGATTATGTTTTTAACACAAAAGCTCCTCTGGATCTGATGGCGCATGTCCCAGCCAGCAAGGGCCAGGCCTTCGCCAGGGCCCAGGCTCGGGAGGGTTTCCCCTAAAACACCCCACAAACAGGTCTCTATTCATGTATAAACAGATGCCTTTTCCAGATCTACCTAAAAAGAGAGGCCAGACAGAATTAAGGGAATAAAAGGCAGTTATATTTATTGAAGGGCCTTCAGGTACATTTCGGGCAGACAAAGCCCCCCAGGAGCTACACCAAAAATGGACGATGGGTCATTTTCGCACCTTTTTAAGTTTGGTCCATTTGCATATTGGGGGTTAATCTTCCAATTACAGCTTCAGATAATGAAGTAATTTACCCCAGGTTTGCTCCCAGCAAATAAATCACTTTTGTTTACATTTCTTGGGGCCTGAGACAGTGAGTTGTCCTTGATTCTCAGGCCTAGAGAGGAATTGTTTTGTCTGACTAAAATGTGAAGACAGTAACTAGCACTGTGTATGGAGTTTTAGAGTTATATATACTAAAGAATTGCAGGACTATATAAAAATATATAAATATATGAAAAATACACAAGGTAAAATCCTAACGCATCAGTGGCAGTTAGGAAAGTTTCTTAAATTGGTACATTCTTTGTAGATAACTACACAAGGTTGTGCAGATCTAGCATAAGCACCCTTGTATTTTTAGGTAAATAATAGCTGGTGGTGTTAATCACACAGTGGCCAGGATTCATCTTGTACGTCAGCTCCGGCTGAGGCCTGCTGCTCAGGCCTCAGCACGTCGTGCCTGAGAAACAGCCGGGAAGAGGGATAAATGCCTGTTTGTTGTTGTGGAACGCAGATATTCGCACGGAGCAGTGCTACCTGCGGTGGGAGGAGGAGGAGTGTGTGCAGCCCGTGCCCGGCAGGCTCCGGATGGATTCCTGCTGCTGCGCCGTGGGGGCCGCCTGGGGCTCCGGCTGCGAGCGCTGCCCCATGCCCGGCACCGAGGAACACCGGGCCCTGTGCCCCAGGGGCCCCGGCTTCTCCAACAGGGGGGATGTTCTCACTGGAAGGCCCTTCTACAAAGGTGAGCCTTCGTTCTTGTGCCTGAGGGCTAATTGTGGGTGCATCCCAGAGAGTGTCCCCAGGGAATCCCGGGGCTGGAGGCTGCTTGCTGCGTGTTTCAGAGATGGGATAAAGGAGCTGATGGTACTGATGCCTTGGAGTGGCTGCCTAAAACAAAGGCTATGTTAAGACAATGTTAAGAGAATAAAGGTGGGTATTTATTGAAGGCTTTCAATAGGTACAGCTTGTCAAAATAGTCAAAAGCCTCTGAGAGAGGCTACACCCAAGATGGACAACAGTCACAAGTATTTCACCCAAATAAAGTCTGGTCCATTTACATGTCAGGGGTTAATCCTCCAATTACAGCTTCAGGTAGTGAAGTAATTTACTCCAAGTTTGCCCCCCCCCCACCCCAAATTTTGACATTTGTTTATGTCTCTTAGGGCCTGAGACAGTAAAGTGTCCTTGAGTTTCAGGCCTAGAGAGGAATTGTTTTGCCTGAATAAAATGGGAGAACAGTAGATGGCAGGCTATGGAACTTTAGTTATATACTAAAGCAGTACAGGATCTGAAAAATAGAAAAGCTGAATCCTAAGGCATCAGTTCTGGTGTCTGAGGATTAATTGCGGGTGCATCCAAGAGGGTATCCTGGGGAAATTCCAGTGCTGGAGGCTTCTTGTTAAATGTGCTTGGAAGATGGGATAAAGGTATTTGCCTGAAAGAGCTGATGGTACAGGTTGGGGGATTCTCTGCTTTCATGGGAGCTTGAGAGCAAAAGGTGCAAAGTCTGAGTTGGGTAAGGAGGAGAAAGAAATTCCTGAAAGGAGAGTAGCTCTGAATTACAGGAATAATGCAAAATGTGCACATTTTTTAAGGTAGTGCTGTGCAAGAGTGAACTGAGTGTCAGATGGTCTGTGAAATCAGCTATTTTAGATGTAAATGTAAAATACTACTAAAATTTGATAGGCTCTCTGGGAGATTGAAGAAGAATGGGTTCTTTCTCTGGTTTTCTCAGTATTGTTAAGTACACTTAAGTGTAAGTGTAAGTAAATCACTTATACTTTTAATCAGTAAGTGATTAAAAGGACAGAGTGTCTGTTGTGTTATGATCATGAGGGCAGTGACAACAAGGATCTGCAGTGATAAGGGAGTAAATAAAAGTATTTTGTCCAGTTTTTGCTAGCTTCGCCTTGTTTTGCTAGAGCAAAAACAAAACAGAATAGGCTGGAAAATGTTAAGAAACAAGACCCAAGTTACTTCAGATGGCTAAAATCTGAGAAGAAAAACTGTAGTTTTCTGTGTCCAGAAGCTCAGGTGATCCAGGAATTTGTTTGTTGTTTTGTTGTTTTTCTTTTTTGTTTGTTTGGTTGGTTTTGGTTTTTTGGTTTTGTTTTTTTTTAAGGATATATTCTGAAGCATTTGTCTTGGAATATTTTGAGTTGCTTGAGAAAACTATAACAGATGGGAGCTCTTCTTCATCATAAATGAGCTCTGATTTTCAGGAGCCATTACTCTCAGGCAAAGCTCTTGGTTTTTGTTGGTGATTTATTGAAGAAATAAGGCAAATAACAACAACCACAATAGCATAAATAATTTTATCAACATACGTTTAATTTAAAAAATAAAATTTTCATAAATCTTGTCTATGCTGAAATTTTCTGAGGTTTGGCTTCCTGTTTCTGTTTTTTTATTTGGACCACTATTGTGTTCCATTTGCAGAAATGCATGGGAGATAGATGTTTATTTTGTTGAAAATGATTCTCAGTTAAGGACATTGCCTCAGCAAATTATGTCACAGAGTGTAGGAAAGGTCATTCAGCCTTGTCCTGTGCAGGGTCCTGTAACAGTTTATGTTACCCAGCGTTGAGGAGAGGTGAAGCATTTCACATGATACTCTACAAAAGAAAAAATACCATTTTCAAAACTGAGCTGCAGATAAAACTCTGGCAGTCTCAGTTTGAAAACCAAACCCAGTCAGCCAGGTGATAGTTGCATATTTTGCAAGCTGGCTTGGGAGTGCCAGAAATATTGATTGTGGCACAAAGCAAACTTGACCACCAGGCATGTACCAGAATTTCAACTCAGAGAGTATTACTGGATTTCTGTGACTGTTGATGACTGCTGATAAACATAAACTTTTAATTATTGGTTTGTGTATTGTGAAGCAAAGAAAGCCAAAAATAGCCAAAAAAGGTAGAGAAACATCTCACCTCCAGTCAGGTCTCTAAGGATGTCTGCTCTAACCCAAACCCTGCCTTTTATGCTCAATGCAGTTGGTAAGAAGGAACAGGAAATTTCTGTAGATTCCATATATTTTTGTGCTTAAGAATTTCTTAATTCTTTATTCTTAATTACTTTCTTTGTTTTTATTCCTAGATATCAATGAATGTAAAGTGTTTCCTGGCATGTGCATGAATGGTAAATGTAGAAACACAATTGGAAGTTTTAAATGCAAATGTAACAGTGGGTTCACTTTAGATATGGAGGAAAGAAACTGTACAGGTGAGTAAGCCTTGCATTTTCCACAGTTTTCCCTAGAATAATGGAATAGTCCTGGTTGAAAAAGACCTGAAAAGAACAAGTCCTTCAACCTGTTGTGAGGAAAAGGAGTCCNAAAAGTGCTTTTATATTTTTATAATTGATGTTTAAGGTGCTCGGGTCATGCTGTATCAGTACAACCTGAAAAATCAATAAGGATCACCAGCAAAGCCAAGTTTGATGTTCTGACACATAGATCATTTTAATTTATGTTTATTTCTCTCTGATCATTGTATTACCAAATGAATTTAGAGACTGCAAGTTAATTTTTGTTTTGATTTGATGGCTGGGGACACACAAGGGCGCCTCAGCAATTCTGACACCATTTCAGCATTAACTCAGGAAGATACAGACACGTGCATTTAATTTACAAGTTTAGGATTTTGTTCTTTACTGTCTGGAAAATGTGAAGATAAGCTTGACAGGTCTGTGGCTGTGAGAACTTGGATGCCTGCGTTGTGGGTGGCTGGAAAATTAAGGAGGTTTTGTTACAATGTACAGGCATCCATGAGTGTGTCTGAGTAATAACTATGAAGTGTGGGTGGTAAGGCATGTTCACTGAGGTTGGTCTGGATGCTAACGTTGCCCTAACTGGTGATTTCCTTGTTTTTATAGTGATTGCATTGATGAAGAATGCATTTTACAAACTTTATTTCTAAACTAACCAGAATAGGTCAGAAAACTCGCAAAGGTTGTTTTTTTTTTCCCTTNGCAGATAAAACTCTGGCAGTCTCAGTTTGAAAACCAAACCCAGTCAGCCAGGTGATAGTTGCATATTTTGCAAGCTGGCTTGGGAGTGCCAGAAATATTGATTGTGGCACAAAGCAAACTTGACCACCAGGCATGTACCAGAATTTCAACTCAGAGAGTATTACTGGATTTCTGTGACTGTTGATGACTGCTGATAAACATAAACTTTTAATTATTGGTTTGTGTATTGTGAAGCAAAGAAAGCCAAAAATAGCCAAAAAAGGTAGAGAAACATCTCACCTCCAGTCAGGTCTCTAAGGATGTCTGCTCTAACCCAAACCCTGCCTTTTATGCTCAATGCAGTTGGTAAGAAGGAACAGGAAATTTCTGTAGATTCCATATATTTTTGTGCTTAAGAATTTCTTAATTCTTTATTCTTAATTACTTTCTTTGTTTTTATTCCTAGATATCAATGAATGTAAAGTGTTTCCTGGCATGTGCATGAATGGTAAATGTAGAAACACAATTGGAAGTTTTAAATGCAAATGTAACAGTGGGTTCACTTTAGATATGGAGGAAAGAAACTGTACAGGTGAGTAAGCCTTGCATTTTCCACAGTTTTCCCTAGAATAATGGAATAGTCCTGGTTGAAAAAGACCTGAAAAGAACAAGTCCTTCAACCTGTTGTGAGGAAAAGGAGTCCAGATGAGATTATCTAGCACCCTGTCCATCTTGGAAACATCCACTGATGGGGCCTCCACTGCATCCCTGGCGCTTTTTAAGGACACTTGCTCTTGTGGCATAGCTTGGTGATTTGGAAACCTAATGCCATTCATTTCCTTCAGTTTCTAAGAACCTAGTCTTTGGACAGAATGGCCAACAGTCTGAAGTTTCCCTTTCAGAAATTGCTTATTTAATAAATACTCAATATTTNTCTGGATGCTAACGTTGCCCTAACTGGTGATTTCCTTGTTTTTATAGTGATTGCATTGATGAAGAATGCATTTTACAAACTTTATTTCTAAACTAACCAGAATAGGTCAGAAAACTCGCAAAGGTTGTTTTTTTTTTCCCTTCTGTTCTATGGTGATGAAATTACTCCACTGAACAGTGGTAGAGAAGCAGGTTTTCTGAAATAGATTACTTTTTTGCTTGTTTTAAATCAGCAAGAAATAGTTTTATAAAGTCTGTAGGAGCCCAGATACTCAGTAATGTGCCAGATCTGCCACGTGGGCCTGACACCTCCATGCATCTGTGAGAACTGGGTATCATCACCCAGCAGAAACCTGTCCATGGGCAGTGACACAAAGTCCTCTCCTAAAACACTAACCTGTTTCATGAGATCATATCCACATTAAAATTTCTCTTTAGATTTGTGACTCACTACCAGTGGACTTAAAAAGAGCACTTTTCTGCTATAGTTTTCTGCAGTAGGTTTCATTCAAATTTAACTAACAAGCCAACCAGTGAACTGTAAATCTAGCTTTGGTAGGAGCTAATTCCTAATGGAAAGGGTGTATGTAAGCATATGATGCTATTACTGGATAAATATCTTCATAATAATGAAATTTTGATCAATGGCATTGTAGTCATGGAGTCAGTTGATACCTCTGTAAGAATGATATCTTGGAATGTCTTACACTAAGTTATTTCCTTAAGAATCTAACCTTAAATTACACTTAATAGAAGCAAACTTGTTACATAGTTTACTATGACCTGAGAGCTCTGAAGACTCAGCCTTACAAATCTTTCATGAACTCTTTCACATAATCAGATGTTTCTATAAGTAATTAATTTTTCTCTGTTGATTTGCATAAGGTGTATGGTTTCTGTAGACTTCATTTACAGTGACATTTTTTTCTGTGAAAAGCAGGATAACCTTAAACCCAGTTTGATTTTTCTACCTCTCCACTGCTCTGAAACAGACATTGATGAGTGCAGGATCTCCCCAGACTTGTGTGGAAGTGGTGCTTGTGTCAACACTCCTGGCAGCTTTGAGTGTGAGTGCTTTGATGGCTATGAAAGTGGATTTATGATGATGAAGAACTGCATGGGTAAGTGTTGCCAGGATGCCCTGGAGTCTCCATTTGCTGTGCAAAGCCTGGCTGTTATCTGAGCTGCCACACTGAGCACTTCAGATGTGTCATTATTGTGACTTCATGAGCAAATGAGTCAGATAGCAGTTTACAGAGACAGATAACTGAATTAAGTATATAGCCTTGCTTGTTCTTTATGCTAATTACTTATACCCTTAGGAGACACTTACTCTGTACAGATATTTTAGAATGGCAGCAACCGTTCAAACAATTAATTTAAAACCTGCTAATAAGGTACCCAAATATTTGGTAAAGCTAGGAATGGAAAGCTGGAGTTTCAAAAGCAATATCAATCCCTTTTCATTGCTTCTTCTAGAACTCAAGAAATTCTGACAGCATTTCCTGAAAGAAAAATTTACATCTCTTTAATCTGTTTAAAGTTGTAAGAATGCGTTTGGAGATACCAACAGGTGTCTAGCCACCTTAAAAAATCTTGACTTAGGCTCCTGTCACCTTTGCTTGTTTTCCTGCAAATTGTGCTGCTTTTAGACTTTCCTGGGAGTCTGGAAGTGTGAATGCATCCTCCACCTTGAGTATCTTTTGTTTATATTTCTCTCCATCCACACCTGTAGTGTTAGGTGGTTTTATCAGTTTTGTGAGTCAGATATTCAGTTTGCCCTTATGAGCTGTAGCCAGAATATTTCCCAGCATACACAGAAGTTACCAAACTGAGGAGCCATTTAGGTAAAAATTGGCACACAAACATCCACCATAACTGTATCCACAGACAGGAATTTCAGTGCATACATGAACAGGTGTCTGATGCCTTAAGCAGTGAAAGAAAACATTTACATCACAAGAATACATTGTTCTAAAGGGCAATATCCAAAATTTTGCTGCTTTTTCATGTCCCATGTTTTCACGAATATCTAATGTTAAATGATGAATTTCTGTTTTTCTTAAGAGAAAAAGTACCCATCTTTAGAGTTAATAAAGATACATAATTTTTTTTGTTTGCCCTGTTGCGCAGCATGAATAAAGGAGCAACACCATGAAACAATCCTTTCATCTTGTCACTTGTAGGCACTGGGAATTGCTTTTCTCTTTGTTGCCCCTTATGCATGCACATTTTACATCTGCACGTGGTGGTTTCTTTGCAGATATAGATGAGTGTGAACGCAACCCTCTGCTGTGCAGAGGTGGCACCTGCGTGAACACTGAGGGCAGCTTTCGGTGTGACTGTCCCCTGGGGCATGAGCTGTCACCATCACAGGAGGAATGCTTGGGTGAGTTTCAACTTGGGAAAATAATCTTCAGTTTGAGGAACTGACCGGTCAGTCCCTGGCAAAGGTGGGGTCCCAGGAATCTCTTAAACAAATTAATGCTCCTCCTTTATGTTAGTATCTTCAAATAAAAAACTAAAAGCCTGTGAAATCTCAGTGCCACTAATGCTGTTGGCTCCAAAGAGGAGTGATTACCAGGGCTCTTAGGAGTTATTTAGCAACTGAAGCTATTGTACCACTCATGGGAGCAACTTTAACCAGTCACAAAAGGGTGTTGTCCTGTGTTAAAATGCATCTCTCGTTTTAGCACATAATCCACCAAAACGATGAAGAAAAAAAAGAAAGAAAAAAAAAAGTTGAAAAATAAGCATATTATCTCTTTGGTTTATTTTCTTGATGGAAAATAGCAGACTTGGTAATTAATGCCCACAGCAGACTCTGTAATTAATGCCCTCAGACCTGAGTCAGAGAAAATAAATCTTGGGACACTAGCTTAAACATAGTGTGCAGGACTCCATTCCTTGAACTGGAACACGCCAAGAACAAGAAAGAAATTTAACAAACCTGAAAGCCACCAGTTTGCAATATTACCTCTCATTCTCCCTGGAAGCTGAGCTGTTAAAGCTATTAAATATTCTGAATTGCAACTGATATGAACAATTCTTCCCCAGATGTGAATGAGTGCTCGTTGAGTGACAGTCTCTGCAGAAATGGCAAGTGTGTGAACATAGTTGGGACATACCAGTGCTTCTGTGACTCTGGGTACCAGCCCACCCCTGACAGACAGGGGTGCACAGGCAAGTGTTGTGCACCTGCACACGGGAGTTTGTGCTTCAGCTGAATTGTTCCATCTGTCCTTGCTTTTATTTAACTTCACACCTTCCTTCTGAAAATCAGCAGGGCTCTTTTCTCGTGTGCTTTGAGGCTTATCATGAGCTGTTGTGGGAATACAGAAGTATAAAGGAATATAAAGATGGCATAAAAAGATGGTTGCTGTAGTGAGCTCTGCAGAATACCTTGAAATTATACTTACTGTACTTACTCTGTTAAAATCAGAGTAACAACAAGAAAATACACCTAGATTTCTTGATCAGGCAAGAAAAGCTGCATGCATTGATGGTTTATCTTTCACTTTTTTCTCCTGATCATATGCATCTCTTTAATCTTTCACTATAATAATCCTGAATTATGTAGTTGCCAGCACATCAACTCCTTGCAAAGGAGAACAGCAGTATTGAGAGGGCTTTCTATTTCCTTCTTATGGTTCTTTTTTTACAAAATTGCAAATTTGTGCTACATTTCAAGCTTTGAGTTTCTCAGAGTTTCCCTTTTTTGCCTTTCCAAATTTTGTTTCTTGAGCTTTTTTCACAACTCTAGCAATACACAGGAGCAAAACCAACATTTAACTTAGCAACTTGCTCCCACGGATGAAAAACCAGTTGAAAGAGGGAAAACTGAACGAAACATAAATCAGAGACAGTAGAATGAGAATAAAAAATCAGAATGAAGCCACTGATTAACTTCTTTATGTAAAATGTAAAGCGAGTATGATTTTTTTTCTTAAAGAAGTAGACTTACTGCTGCCAATGTTGCTTCCCCAGATATTGATGAGTGTATGATAATGAATGGAGGCTGTGACACCCACTGCACTAACTCAGAAGGCAGCTATGAGTGCAGCTGCAGTGATGGCTATGCTCTGATGCCAGATGTCAGGACATGTGCAGGTAGGTTTTTACCCCTGAAAATCTCCAGCGTCATTATCTTTCAGCCAAAATCAATGTGGTGTTCTAGCCCAACCGTGCCAGAATGACAGAATTATTATCTGCTTTCCCCCCACCTCAGATATTGATGAATGTGAAAACAATCCAGATATCTGTGATGGTGGGCAGTGCACCAATATCCCAGGGGAATATCATTGTCTCTGTTATGATGGATTTATGGTTTCTGTAGACATGAAAACTTGTGTTGGTAAGTAGCTGTGTGCACCAAATTTAGTGCAAGTCTTGAAAACTTTGCAGCTTTTGTTTCAAGATGTTCTTTCTACTGTGTCCTTGAAAGTGGGTATTGAAATTATGTATTTTATTNATATATATATATATGAGTGTTTCACATCTGCTAGCACATGCCAGAGTTTTAAAGGGAGTGTTCCTTCACCAGTATCAATGCTGGAGGCCCCTTACAAACTAATTTTAAAGCTCTTGGCAGCACAGGTTGTGTGAATACCCTGTTACAGAGCATGGCTTGGGGTGGCAAGGCTGCAGTTGTGTTGGAAGTTTTTTATCAGTGCTCATTTGTCACGTGTACCTGGAGGATGAGCTCATCTCAGCTGAAGCTGCAGGAAATGGCCATGTGGTCTAAGGAAAGAACAAGAGGGAAAACAAAAGCAAACAAAGAAATCCTTCAACCTTTGCCAACAATTTTTAAAGTTCTGTAGTCAGTCATAATCACTCTACAAGTTCCTCTGATATTTAAGCAGTACCTTTTCTTCTGCATGCTCTCAAGAATACAAGGTCATCCAAAAGAAGCTGACAGAATTTCTTCTAAAATTTTGTGTAACTACTATGGCCATGGGTGTATAATTATTTTTATAATTGAAAGGTGGCTGTGCACCCAAAGGCCTCATCCCAGTTTTAGACATCAGCGTATTTCATGTTTCTGGAAAAGAGCATTAATTTCAAGCTGAAAAGCAGTTGTAGGAAAGTGGACTGGTTGTCATGTTTTCAAAGAAAGAGCAAAAATAAAATGCAATTGTCACTCCTTTTTACTAATACAGAATATGAAATAGCTTGCTTGAATTGTTTTATGTTCCTAAACATTTGTTTTTTAAAGGACTGCAAACCCTCACAGTGGAAATATGTAAAAGGAACAGAATTTTTAATATTCTGATGTAAATACTGATAGTTTGTTTTGTGCTTGTAGATGTGAATGAGTGTGAAATTGGAGCTCACAACTGTGACATGCATGCCTCATGTGTCAATGTGCCAGGAAGTTTTAAATGCAGTTGCAGAGAAGGTTGGGTTGGAAATGGCATTAAGTGTATTGGTAAGTATATGGAAAACAAAGATTTTTTTTTTCTCTCTCCCCACTCTTCTTTTTTTTTTAATGAAAGTATGTAATGTGACTGTGTGATTAGTCCATTAGAAACAAAGAATTATTCTTCTGTCTGCTGTAGCCTGTGGATAGATGGGTATGAAGGATTCTTATGTTTCACAGATTTGGTTTTCTTAGGAAAGAAAAATTTTACTGTCTCAGAAACTTAATGCTGTAACTTCTTACTGAATTAACTACATATATTACAAGGTTTATATACAACTGCTACTAGAATGTGCAAGATAAAAAAAACCCCAGAAATTAAATAGATTTAGTTTTATTGATTCCTGTCAGTAAGTTATTTCCAGTCCTTCAAACATTTTTTTGTAAATGTCTTGTAATATATCTGTTTTATAGAGCCTGATATAAACCAGATTGGGACTGGAGGGGTGGGAAACCTGTATCTGCATTTGCTGGGCTGCTGTAGTTGTGTATGTCCCCTTGCCTTCATGTTTCAGTTTGGTGGCTAAAAGGTTGTAATACTTGCTTTTTGTTTTCAGAAAATTTTGGGGTCTATGGAAGAGGACTTTCACTTAACAATTAGGCTTTANAAAAAGAAAGAAAAAAAAAAGTTGAAAAATAAGCATATTATCTCTTTGGTTTATTTTCTTGATGGAAAATAGCAGACTTGGTAATTAATGCCCACAGCAGACTCTGTAATTAATGCCCTCAGACCTGAGTCAGAGAAAATAAATCTTGGGACACTAGCTTAAACATAGTGTGCAGGACTCCATTCCTTGAACTGGAACACGCCAAGAACAAGAAAGAAATTTAACAAACCTGAAAGCCACCAGTTTGCAATATTACCTCTCATTCTCCCTGGAAGCTGAGCTGTTAAAGCTATTAAATATTCTGAATTGCAACTGATATGAACAATTCTTCCCCAGATGTGAATGAGTGCTCGTTGAGTGACAGTCTCTGCAGAAATGGCAAGTGTGTGAACATAGTTGGGACATACCAGTGCTTCTGTGACTCTGGGTACCAGCCCACCCCTGACAGACAGGGGTGCACAGGCAAGTGTTGTGCACCTGCACACGGGAGTTTGTGCTTCAGCTGAATTGTTCCATCTGTCCTTGCTTTTATTTAACTTCACACCTTCCTTCTGAAAATCAGCAGGGCTCTTTTCTCGTGTGCTTTGAGGCTTATCATGAGCTGTTGTGGGAATACAGAAGTATAAAGGAATATAAAGATGGCATAAAAAGATGGTTGCTGTAGTGAGCTCTGCAGAATACCTTGAAATTATACTTACTGTACTTACTCTGTTAAAATCAGAGTAACAACAAGAAAATACACCTAGATTTCTTGATCAGGCAAGAAAAGCTGCATGCATTGATGGTTTATCTTTCACTTTTTTCTCCTGATCATATGCATCTCTTTAATCTTTCACTATAATAATCCTGAATTATGTAGTTGCCAGCACATCAACTCCTTGCAAAGGAGAACAGCAGTATTGAGAGGGCTTTCTATTTCCTTCTTATGGTTCTTTTTTTACAAAATTGCAAATTTGTGCTACATTTCAAGCTTTGAGTTTCTCAGAGTTTCCCTTTTTTGCCTTTCCAAATTTTGTTTCTTGAGCTTTTTTCACAACTCTAGCAATACACAGGAGCAAAACCAACATTTAACTTAGCAACTTGCTCCCACGGATGAAAAACCAGTTGAAAGAGGGAAAACTGAACGAAACATAAATCAGAGACAGTAGAATGAGAATAAAAAATCAGAATGAAGCCACTGATTAACTTCTTTATGTAAAATGTAAAGCGAGTATGATTTTTTTTCTTAAAGAAGTAGACTTACTGCTGCCAATGTTGCTTCCCCAGATATTGATGAGTGTATGATAATGAATGGAGGCTGTGACACCCACTGCACTAACTCAGAAGGCAGCTATGAGTGCAGCTGCAGTGATGGCTATGCTCTGATGCCAGATGTCAGGACATGTGCAGGTAGGTTTTTACCCCTGAAAATCTCCAGCGTCATTATCTTTCAGCCAAAATCAATGTGGTGTTCTAGCCCAACCGTGCCAGAATGACAGAATTATTATCTGCTTTCCCCCCTCCTCAGATATTGATGAATGTGAAAACAATCCAGATATCTGTGATGGTGGGCAGTGCACCAATATCCCAGGGGAATATCATTGTCTCTGTTATGATGGATTTATGGTTTCTGTAGACATGAAAACTTGTGTTGGTAAGTAGCTGTGTGCACCAAATTTAGTGCAAGTCTTGAAAACTTTGCAGCTTTTGTTTCAAGATGTTCTTTCTACTGTGTCCTTGAAAGTGGGTATTGAAATTATGTATTTTATTAAAAAGAAAAAATCTGTATGCCTTTTGGTAAGTCCTTAACAATGAACCAGATCCCGTAGTTAAGAAACATTGGTGTGATTTTACTATAATGGAACATGTGTACTGAGAAGGGATTAGTTGAGGGATCCAGAAGGGGGCACTTCAAAATTGTTCATTGGAAGAAAATTATTATGATCAGGAATATGTTTTAAGAAAATGATTTTAAGTGATTCTTGTAAGACAAAATTTGCTTCATATTCCTTTAATTAGCATTCCAAAAAAAAGTTGAAAACAAATGGTATCTGTTTTACCACAAAACACTGTTTGGACTACACATTTATCCCTACTTGTTTTAGGGAATTTACATTGTAGAACAGCTGAAATATATTATGACCTCATATAGTAGGTATTTTCATCTGAAATAAAGTGTTACAAAATGACAATAACGTCCAACTAATAATTAATTTATAATCACCTACAGATGTGAATGAGTGTGATTTGAATTCCAACATCTGCATGTTTGGGGAGTGTGAAAACACCAAAGGCTCTTTCATTTGTCACTGTCAAGTTGGGTATTCAGTCAAGAAAGGAACCACAGGGTGCACAGGTAAAACAGATTTCCAGTGAATGTGTCACATGCTTTGGTTAGCTTCCAGGTAAAATAAATGCACAAGTGTTCACACACAATACAGAGGTTGGTATCTGTATATATTTATACATATATACATATATACATATATACATATATACATATATACATG
>VXAX01006528.1:286512-320601 GCA_013399835.1 Leptocoma aspasia | reverse complement strand
GCTTTTTGTTTTCAGAAAATTTTGGGGTCTATGGAAGAGGACTTTCACTTAACAATTAGGCTTTATTGATGTAATGTGCTAAAAAAAAGGATCATATTATGAGATTTCTCGTTTCTTCTTTTTTTTTTCTTCTTTTTTTCTTCTTTCTTTTTTTTCATAGATATTAACATCCAAGTGAATAGCTTGCATCAACTCTCACGGGGTTGCATTGTTTTCACTTTCTTCTATTACTTGAGGAGACTTTCTCAATAAGTGGCAGATTTTTACCTCACTACATGTCTTTGGTTCAGTTTCTTGTTTTTTAAAACTAATTTTGAATTTAAGCTCTTTAACAGTACATTAATATTCAAGTAATGAGCCAGCTAAATTCCTTCTGTTGCTCAGAAATATTTTGCCCAATCCCACCCGTTGTAATTTAAAGGAAGACATATTAAAATGGAGTCACTCTGTATTAACCCTGTATCATCTAATAGTAAATGTGTGAATTTATGGAGACATAAATCATGTTTGCCGTGGTGCTGGTTATCTTGGCAGCTAATTGCCAGTCAGTTTACTAATTGCTGTGCTGCTGCCTGCACTTTTTGACCCTGCTGTGCAGATCTTGACGAATGCTCCAACGGGACCCAGCGGTGCAGCGCCAACGCCCAGTGTGTGAACAGCCCGGGCTCCTACCACTGTGCCTGTGCAGAGGGATTCACTGGAGATGGCTTTACCTGCTCTGGTAAGGAGTTTTGTGACACCTGGCTTGTCCCTGGTTGTTCTTGTCTTGTGTGGAACCTTTGTGAATTAGACCTAGGCCCACAGTGCAAGGCAGTAAATGTGAAAATGTAATTTAAGATCAAGATGCTTCCTGTCTGTGTAAGAAATGGTGTCAGAGGCACCTGATTGTTCTTTTGATTTCTGTCTCAGAGGCACCTGATTGTTCTTTTGATTTGTGTCCCAGTTGGACCCAGTGGTTCCATTTTTTGGGAGAAATTCCTGTCTGCTGCTTCTTCCTCCTCCTCATCTTCATGCCAATCATTTTGAGCATGCATGTCCTGCTTGCAGCAGTGTCTCTAGTCAAGAACACCAAATGCCAGCTCTATTACAGTTCCTCTTTCTGGCATCATCTATTTTCCCATCTCTCTATTCATAGAACAGAACAGTAACAGAGGACTTTTTAAAAAGCAAAACAAGCTACAGTTAAAAAAAACTGCCCGTGATCTCTGCATTTAAATTTGTAGGTGAGGATGGACATGGTTATTCACACAGCAAGTGACTCAAAATAAACTGACATGTATTACACAAAGTATAAAGATTTTGTATTAAATATTAATTACTCTGTCTTGGGCTACTCTGTTCTTTATCACTTAGAGAGTGGAGATGCAACATTATCTCTGCTCTCAACTTTTAACACATCCTGTATTTGGTCAGCATATTTAAAGGTCTGAAGAAATGCATCATAAATTATAGTAAAATACCTAGAAAACTACTGTGAATGCATTCATTATTGGCTAACTGGCTAAGTGCAAATAAAAATTAATTTACAGCTTATAAACAAGGCTTTCTGATTAGTAGTGTGAAGTTTTTATTTGGGAATAAAGACCTTCAAATATGACTTGGTTTTTACATTTCAAGATTTTGGTTCATGAGGACAAAGTTTTATCCCTATATTGAGCTTCTGTGTTTCTCTAAAAATCAGATGTAATACTAATTATGGACATACAAAATTTTTTTCAGACACTCATAACCTGACAAAATTATCACTTCTTATGATGACTGCAATGGTGAATGCCCTCCCTTGCCATTCTCTTTCCTTATAGCTCTTTTGGGGCATACTAGAAGAATTCCTGGTGTGCAAGCAGTACTTTTAATGTTCCTCACCCTCGAAGAATTTTCTAAAATGAATATGATAATAATTTTCTATGTATGATTTGGGGAAATTTGACTTTCAAACATTTTTTCTGTCAAAATAGCATAGGAATATATACTAAGAGGCAAAATTTAGATTTTTTAAGCTAGGTATTTAACTTATTTGTCAGGATTTGTCAAGACTGAATGTTAAGAGCTTGCCTTATTAAAAAAATAAATTCACCTGTTAATGAAAAGCAAGGAGTAAGGAATCGTGGTGATGTGAAAGAAATAATTTTGAAAACTGTGTTTGCTTTTCTGCATTCTTTCAATTTACTTCAGGGTATAAATCTTGTGTTTTATAACTTCAGTGCTCAAACAGCTGTGTTATTTTGAGCATCAGGATATACTTAGGTGTGTTTTTGCTGGTGAAACCTGTAATTTCAGAGAGGTTTTCCTGTCCTCCACAGATGTGGATGAGTGTGCAGAGAACGTGGAGCTGTGTGAGAACGGGCAGTGCCTGAACGCCCCCGGCGCCTTTCGCTGTGAGTGTGAGATGGGCTTCACTCCTGCCTCCGACAGCAGGTCCTGCCAAGGTGAGCTCTGCTCTGCTGATGCCTCAGCTTTGCTCCTGAGTTTGGGGTGGCTGCTCTAAAGCAAAGAACAAGCAGCAGGACCTCTAACCGGGAAGCAGAGAAAGCACCACATGTTTCGCATACAAGAAGTTTCTCCAGGGTGAATTATGTTGGAAGGTTGCTTTCATCTTTTTTATGATGTTTTCCTGGCCTTCACCCATAAATGCCAGAGTAGAGGTTTGCCTCGGCAATTTTGTAAATTTTTTTTTTAATTCCTTTTTGTCACTGTTGGATAGTGTCTGGAAAATCCTGTGTTACCTTTCTAGTCCCGTTCAGCTTTTATTCCCTATTGTGTTTTTTACCTTTTGTTGTTGTTATTTATTATGACAGTATAGTAGATGAAAACATTTTAGCTGGTGCCCCAAAGCTTTTAACTTAATTCATATTTAATGAAGTAAGAAAAGTAGAAACCACATAACATCTTTGGAAATTAAAATTTTTGGTGAGATATGAAAAACAGGTTTCAGAATTTAATCTGTAAGATTCAGTCCAGAGCGTGGCATTTTCTAACATTCAGGTGTACATGTATGAATCAGACTTCAGAATAATTCAGGTGCTTTTGAGGAATTACCTGTGCCACTGTGTAATCAGATTTGTTAATCATTGTCAAGTATTGTCAATCATTTTTACTGAATATCTTGGTGCAGCTCAGTCATATTACAGTGGTGCCAATGGTCTAATAAAAAGCCCCTCGTAGATCCAAACTATTCCAGCCAACCAATGTTGTGAAAAACAATGTAATTCTAAATTTTTGGTCGGTATGTTGAAGGATTTGGGTCCAACAATTGAAGGATTTTGGAGAAATGCTTGATATATTACTTTGATTACAGCAGAGATCTGAAAGCATTCCATTGATTAAATTGTGCTGTTGGACAACTAAAGTATCTGGGTGCTGAATTCTTAAAAGAAGTTAGCTTTTATTTCTCTCATTTTGAAGTTGGTATATTAATCTGTCCTATGGTAAGAAGAGTCCTTGTCTGATTTCTACAATCACGGGGCAAAATCTAGTCTTGATTTAGTGAAATAATTGTAATACAAATTACTAATCCACTTTCTTCAGAAGTCCCTTGAGATGTCAGTACATTAACTTCTCAGTGACCTGATTTGGAGGTAATTCCATGGCTGTACTCCAGGGTATTTAGAACTTTTATTTTCCAGATGAAATTGACTCAGGACTTTTGGATGTTAAGCATTCATTTTCCCTAAAAAATGTGTCTCTCAAATGGCCCTCAGAAGTTAACCTTTCTCATATGTTACTATAAAGAGGCATTTTATCACTTCTCAACCTCTGGCTGAGGTAATCCAGCCAGGTTAAAAGTAGATATTTTATTACTGTAATAATTTTAATACCCCTTTTGCACATCTTGTGCAATATTAGTTCATCAACAGAGCACTGTACTCAGGATTTCAAATTAAGATTTGGCTGTGCTTTGTAAAATGGTATTAATGCTTTCCACTTCCCTGTCTGTGCTAAAAATAATTCACTAATACGTGCCAGAATTGCATTTGCCTTTTCCACAGCTGCTTTATTCTGGCAGCTTAAAAAGTCTTGCTGTCTGACAGTACATGCAGGGGGTTTTTTCTACTCTTATCCTACTTACTTTCAACTCAGAGGTGTTTTACAGTTTGTGCCTAAAGCCATAGCTTTGCGGTCTGTGGTGTCAGTGTTCAACTCCTTTCTACACTGCAGGTGACAAAATCATCCAATTTTCTGTCAGTGTCTTTCAACTTGATTTTATCTTCAATTTAGGTGAGCATGCAGGCAGTCCTTTAGAGGCATTTTAGCTCATCTGTGTGTAATTACTACATAACTATTTCAATGTGGGCTTGAGAAAATCACAGATAATTCTTACTTCCTATATTCCTATTTTCCCTGTATATATGCTCCAAGAAGATATGACTGTTGATGCCTGCACAATCTCTTTCTTCTTACTAAGCCTTCTTTACAAACACAAATTCACAAATACCAATTTTGTGTAGTATTCTACACAAACTCAAAAATGCTACTTTTTAAAATATTCAGCACGCGTCTCCTTTTGCTTTTATAGCGCTGTGACACATAACAACAACAGCAGCAATAATAATAACAATAACCTGATAATATTGTGTAACTTTCTGGTTTTAATATATTCCTTCAGACACCGATGAATGCTCCTTCCAGAATATTTGTGTGTTTGGCACCTGCAATAATCTCCCAGGAATGTTTCGTTGTATCTGTGATGATGGCTATGAACTGGATCGAACTGGGGGAAATTGCACAGGTAAATTGCTGCTTTTCAGGAATACATCAGCAAGAATGGTGGCTTCTTAAATATGCAGATGAACTAAGTTTATTTGTAGTCGTTTTGTGAATTATTTGTAAAACTTTCCTTCAGCTAAAATTCACTTGCATTTGAAACGTTCTTGCTTTGTTGTCTTAGGAAGTAAAATTATTCTTTTCTGTCCAATGAGCAGTTTTATGAATGTGGATTTCCTATTTTAGATATTGATGAATGTGCTGATCCCATTAATTGTGTTAATGGTCTTTGTGTAAACACTCCTGGAAGATACGAGTGCAATTGTCCTCCAGACTTCCAGCTGAATCCTACTGGAGTGGGTTGTGTGGGTAAGTAAAAGCTCCTGAAGTACCACTTCAGAAATCACTGCTTTTAGGCAAATAAGATAGAAAAATAACGATTCACAATTCTGCATATCCTGTTACATAGTTTTTAGTGTTGTCTTTCTCAACATCGATAACTATCAAGTTCTTGAAGTGCCAGTGACTTCAAATGCACAGCGTTACCTGAATTGCTCCTTTTAGGTGTGAAATTACAGATGAATGCCTGCTGTTCTTTTCCTGGATCATGGTGTGCAGCTGTAACCACATGTGCTCTTTTCACAGATAACCGTGTGGGCAGTTGCTACCTGAAGTTTGGACCAAGAGGGGACGGGGGCCTGTCCTGCAACACTGAGATTGGGGTTGGAGTCACTCGTTCCTCGTGCTGCTGCTCACTGGGAAGGGCTTGGGGGAACCCCTGTGAGACCTGTCCCCCTGTCAACAGCAGTAAGGAAATGTGCTCGTGTTCTCCTGGTGATGCCTTATTGTAGAAGGGATGGAAAATGAATTTGCAGTCTTTTACTGTGTTGCTGTGCATTGGTCATTCGAGACAAATTTCCCTGCCACTGTTAGAGGGACAGAGGTGCAGAGGTGTGGACCTGAGCATCACAGATCTGACCTTTAGTCTTCTGTGACTGACTTGATGCCTGTTGTCACACTAATAAATCATAGAAGGCACTTCCCACCAGACCAGGTGATACTTTAGGTAGTTTGGGCACTTTATTTTGCTCTTACTTTTCTCCCATTAAAAAAAAAAAAAATTAAGGACTTTGCAGGTAATTATGGAATACAGTGCATACATCTGCTGGGCATTTTTGCTCAGCAACTCCAAGCTGGTAGGGAAATAAATGCTTAGAACTCAAATCATGGCTTTAATTTGGAGGGCTTAATTCTTCTCCAGAGAAGAGTGTTGATAAGTGTTGTGTATTTATGTCTAAGTCACTCTTGAGTACTTTCAAAACTGTTACCCAATGGTAATTATCAGCTTTGTAGAGCTTTGAAGGTCTTTAATGAATAATGCAACACAAGTGTCAAGTATGTTGTTCTTTACAGCCTCATAACAGTAGGAATTCCAAGTAGGAATTCCAAATTTACAGCCTCCAACAGCAGGAATTCCATTTGACACTTATCTTTATCAGTGGCATACTGACATTTCATATTAAAGAACTAATTAAAACAGAAAATATGTGCCTCTGTAAGGACACAGTATGGAAAAATCAATATTGTGCCTGCCTTAAGAGTATCTGAGGTTATGGTAAGAAAAGAAAGCAGAACTCCTCATCTTACATTGGTTTTCTGTTAATCTAATGCATATGTTTTATTTACTGTGGATAGGTCAAAAAAGTAGAAACTAAATGACTGTAGGGAAGAACAGCCATTAAAAACACAAGTAACATTTTATGATTCTGTTGTTCATAATTTTATTTTTTATAAGACTGACATGTTGTCTCTTGCTATATTTTACTTTAGCTGAATACAATACTCTGTGTCCAGGGGGAGAAGGATTCAGACCAAATCCCATCACTATTATTTTAGAAGGTGAGTTTCTTATAAATTGCTGTGATGATTGATATGGATAATAATAACAATAATAAAAAAGGGGTCATCTTTGAAGAGGAACTGTATTTTTCAGAAATCATTATATTTAGTGCAAAGTGAAAACAACTGTGTGAATTGGGAAAGAACATGAAAAAGGCACACAGCAAAAGAATATTGAAGAAGTCCAACACCATTTCAGTAGGAAAACAATCTGGTGCATACCTTTTGTGTGCTTCCTTACTGTAAATGGATTTCAAATTGGGCCCTGAAGGATAAGTCATTTATGAAAATTACAGTTCATCAGCAGAAAGTGCAAATGTCAGGAAATATTCATCAGACAAAGGAGCTCTGGTTCCAATAAATGGGCAGAAGTGAGGAATTAGATGCCAAATTCCTGTAAACAGCAATGGAACATTGGGCTTAACAAGCTGAAACTGCTCCTTAAGGATTGTTTCAATGGAAGAGAATAAGCATCTTATCCATGCATTCCTGGAGAGCAATTTAGAAGCAAAAAAACCCCCAAAAACTACACATGACAGTTTAAAGCTACTAGTTGGCAAAATTTCAGGGTAGTGCTTAAATTCTCTTCTTTCTTTTCATTCTGGAATGAAAATATGGTGAGTTGGTTTTTTTCCTCCCTCTGTTTTCAGACATTGATGAATGTCAGGAGCTGCCAGGTCTCTGCCAAGGTGGAAATTGCATCAACACTTTTGGCAGCTTCCAGTGTGAATGCCCAGAAGGTTACTACCTCAGTGAAGAGACAAGAATCTGTGAAGGTTGAGTCCTTTGAAAGTCCTTTGAAGCCTCTTTCTTTGTCACAGTGCAGTTATTATGAAAACCTCTACTTTTTAGCCCTAAATCCTAAGTGGGCACAGTACACCCTGCCTTTACGTAGAGTCTTCCCTAAAATCATTATCTCTGGCACCAGTGCTACAATTAGCACAAAGCTTGAAATTGAACACTTGGATATATTAATGTTTATTTTAGATGTTAGACCTCAGCCATGTGTATTCAGTAAACGAAGGGGTTATTAATGATTTCTGGCTTTCTCACCCTGCAAGTTTTATGATGCTCTCTACATTTTGGGTGTGAGAGTAGCAGTGTAATTTACTAAATATGAAGTAAAGTTCATACTGGTTTTCCTTCTGTGTTTGAGATTTTTCATAACTGGTACAACCAAAATTGTAAATTGACCCTAAAACTTAAAAGTGACTAACCCTGGTGTGAGAAGAAGGTGTGAATGTCTTTTGTGAAGTTGATTTGCTCCTATTTCAGTGGCCAGTTCAAGAACTTTCAGTTTATTTAGTGTGTTGTCTTGCACTTAAGAGAACTAAGGCTAAACTAGAGGCTAAAATCAGAGCTGTATTTTCCAAGCCATTCTTTAAATGAAGCAGTTTGGTTATCTTAATGTAGTTTATTATGGTTGTATTTCTCAGAAACATTTGCTTGGACTTGGACCTCTTCTCTCTTGTTAACTGCAATGTTTTTTCTTGGTCTCTAGATATTGATGAGTGTGTTGCACACCCTGGTGTCTGTGGTCCTGGCACCTGCTACAACACCTTGGGGAACTACACCTGCATTTGCCCACCTGAATATATGCAGGCGAATGGAGGACACAACTGCATGGGTATGCAAAATGTCATCTTTACTAGAAGTGCAAGATTATCTGACTGTTTTGAGGACCAGACCCTGTGTTTTTGTTTATTTTGACCATTTTTAGCTCCCAGTTTATGTCATGTTGTCAGGAAAGAGATCCCTGTGATTGGCATGCAGCATTCAAGAGCTCTTTACTCCCTAACAGGGCTCACTGTTCACTGGTTTATTTTAACTGATCATTTCCTAATGGTGAGGTTTACCATACAAATGGATCTCATGAGTATCTACACTGTGTTTATTTCTTAGGAGTTTGACTTTTTCCCCCTTGTGTATTTAAATGAAAACAGAGAATATGTCACATAAGTCTGAAACAAAAACTGTAGATTGCATCAATCCTTAAATTATTTTTAAATGCTGGTGTTTATGTTGCATTCAGAAAACAGAGTCAATGAACTTTGTCTGGTTTGGTAGGGGGTTGATATTTACATAATACCATAATTATCATAATGTTGATTACTTCATAAGTGCTTCTTTTCTCACATCCAGACATGAGGAAAAGTTTTTGCTACAGAAGCTATAATGGAACCTCCTGTGAGAACGAGCTGCCCTTCAATGTGACCAAAAGGATGTGCTGCTGCACATACAATATTGGGAAAGCCTGGAACAAACCTTGTGAGCCCTGTCCAACTCCAGGAACAGGTAAAGCCTTCTGTGGTCACCTCATTTTGTTACTTTCTTTGCTTACCTGCTGCTTTGACCCATTGACTAAAGTTAACATTTCATCCCAAAAGAACTTTTACTGTTGAGAGAACTTGTGGTGTTGAAGATACTGGCTGACCAGAGATACCTCCTGTCTAGTCTGTCTTCCAGGATAATTAATTTAGTAGAGTGTAATTTAGTTCTTGGTAGTTGCAGCCACATCTATCTGGTAATCCTAGTCTGTTGGAACATCAAGCCTGGGTTTCATACTGACTGTAGGAAGCCTTTCTAGATTTTTCAGCTGTGTCTCACATTTGATCCATGATCTCTTTGGTTGCTTTTACATTTCCTCTACTGAAGGTGACTGAATTTGCAAAAATTGCCCAGTAAGTAGGGTATTGCAATGGGAAATAAAAAATTCTCTTCTGTAAATGGAGGTGAAAATAATAAAGGACAGTTCATTTTCAGTCAGTCTTTATGGAATTGATTTTCTGGAATAAGACACCCCTGAAAGCTCAACTCAGAAAATTCGTTGGTCGGAGAATCACCAACTTAGAGGGAAACCTGACATTCATTGAAAGATTCTTTACATTTGAAAAAAAGAGCAAAGATGCTTAGATAAAACTAAAAAACTCATGTGCCTGTTTTGTACAAACACAGCTTATTGTTTAATTACTTGCCCCAAGTTTACTGGTTTAGTATCACAAAATTTATGCCTCTGGTGCTGTGATTTTAATATCATTTGTGATTTTAGTGTAAAGAATGTATTGCTTCTGTTCCAAGTGGTTTATCCTGGTGATGTGAGGTAAACAACAGATAATTTAAAAAAGATTTTCCCTCACACTAAAGAGGAGGAAAATAGGATTGAAAAGAAGAGAAAACAGCCTTTTTATTTTCCTTCTTAAATAGGAGAAGGGAGAATGAAGGAATGAAGGAA
The DNA here is from genome assembly GCA_013399835.1 of Leptocoma aspasia. NCBI lineage: Eukaryota > Metazoa > Chordata > Aves > Passeriformes > Nectariniidae > Leptocoma > Leptocoma aspasia. The sequence continues at coordinate 310,769 of VXAX01006528.1, read as the reverse complement.
TGCTTCCCATTCCATTCCAGGAATGGGAAATGGAAATAAGCTTGAGAGAGGAAATACAGGTTTGCTACCACAGAGAGCTAATGAAATTCTTTCCCATAGTCATTTATCTAAATGTCATAAAATTGTCATCACAGTGACAACATGGTGAGAAGAGTACAGCAAACTGCTAGCAGAGATTCATGCAATTAATGTTCTTGGGTAGAAGAAAAAATTCTCCTTGGGTAGAAGAAAAAATTCTCTGGATTGGTGACACTCAAATTCTCAAAAACTTCTGCAGCTTTTAATGATTTGTTAAAACCAAAGTTGCTTGGTCTTGTGGAAGCAGTTGTGAGGTTTAAATGTTTCCTGAAATATTTCAATGTTGCCTTGTTAACTTTTCTAAATGACTTTACTGTTTTTGCAGGCATGGTTGAACCTTTTTCACCGTGAAAAGGGATTGTGTGGGGGAATCAAACACAGCTTCCAAGTGGAAGTGGTTGAATAGCTGCACTTGTGTTCTATGATCAGTTGTTTTGCAGTCTGGGTGGGGTCTGCACATCACAGGCAGGGGTTGGGTTACACTGACCTTAGCCGCGTCACCAGACTGATCCCAGTGGCTCATTAAGAGCATTATTCTGCCCTGGTGAGGATTGTAAGTGAACTTCACATGCCCATGCATTTGCCTTTTTTTTCACTTGGTGAACAGAGCTCTTTCTTCCTTTTTCTCTGTTTATGCTTAGCAATCAGCCTCTGTTTGATGACTTCAGGTAGTAAAGACTGTTTTGTTTGGTTTTACATTATGCAGAGCATAACTATTAGCATACAGACTTTAATCAGAAATAATAGTCCTCTTTTGTTTGGTTTTTTTTACCTGAAGAAGTGTAGAAAGCTGCTTCACTGTTACAAAGTAACAAAGAATGTACAGAACTCTTTCATGGTTTGGTAATTTCAGGAGTGCCTGATCTCAGTTTTTTTCCTGTTATGTGACAGATCTTTTTGTCCTAAAAATAGTATAGTTATAAGTATATGGGGTTTTGAAATATTTTTAGTCACTGATGCAAAGCCAAGCTTCTGAAAGGTAAATCTCTGGCATGTTTTTGTGTGGATATTTTGGCAATTTGTATAAAGACATTTTCGTACAATCCTTACCTAATTATATACTCTTTCTCTACACAGTAAAAACTGGGGGGAAAAAGTGTGAAAAACTGAATTCAGTGAAATTCATGAAAGAGGGAGGTAGCATAATAGAATGAAAGAGGTCCTGCAACTCTTGGAGCCTCTTCCTCATCCTCCCAGACCTGATGTGTTTTATCATGGGAGTAGATCACTGTCCACAAGGACAGGGTGGTGAGCACAGGGCTTTGTTTTTGTCTGATATATTTACTGACAGGCTTAGTGACAGCAGTAAATGGCATAAATCTCCTTGCAGAAAAGAACTAAGTTGCTAAGCCTGAAATCTTACACATAAGTAGCATGTAAACGATGTTAGTGTATTAAATTAATGTATTAAAGTATTAAAGATGTATCTATGAAAGAGCAGTAAATTGCTGGATAGTAAAGCACTGTGGTAGACAGCTCTGTAGCCCTGTGTCTTGTACTACAAGAATAACCTGGGTGAGCATTAAACATTTATGAGCAGCCATTAAACAGCAGGATAGAAGAAAGCAGAAAATGCTGATGTTCAGATATAATGCATCCTGCTTGGCTTAGAGAAATGACTAAGTATGTCTGAATGCGGGATGAAGATTTTGCCAAATATCGTTCTGAGCAGTGATTAACCAAATTTGCTAAAAATTGAGATGTTTGGTGTAAAGGAGGCAATAATTATTCTATTTACAATGGTAGTTAAACTTTTCAGAATCATGAGCTGCTGAGGATCTGCCATTAAAATGTAGATGATAAGAAATTCAAACTACAGCCAGTAAGGACTATAATTGCTATAATAAGAGCATTAATTGCAGGAATACAGAAGGAACTCTTTGTTTTTTCATTTTTTTGTGCTAGAATAATTTGTCAGCATTTCAGGTTTGGAGACACATGAAAGGCAGGCTCCATACTCTTCCTTGTGTTTGGTAAAGAGGTTTTCTGTAGGTCCTTAGCAGCACCAACAATGGGCTAAGCACTCATGGAAGTTTCCAGATTTTAAAGTTCCATAAACCCTTTGAATTTTATGTCAATCTGATGTTTTTGTAAATTTTACTCACTTTTTTGAAGTATATTTCACTTTAACCTAATGCCCTGAATGTACAAATAACCTGCCACACACCTTAAAATGCTTCCTTGGCAGTAGTTTGGAAACTGAATATTGAAACATCCTTTTCCTGGATAATTTGAATGCTATGATCTAAAAAGGTGCTGAATAGTGGCTGCATGGTTGTTGTTTGCAAACTGTCCATTCAAACTGGTTGTGTCTTCACACTGCAATTACTTCATTTCCCTCAAACAAATACAAATTCCCCTGGTAGTATTATGCAATTTTGATATGTTTATAGTCCTGTCATTTTTTATATTTCAATCTAGATAAAAATTTTTTACTGTAAATGTGTAATAACTTTTTGTCTGGAGAGCACTGTTCTGCCACTAAAACCTCATCTGCAATAATTAATAGAATCCATGCTAGAAATTTTTCTCTGTGTGTTGCAAACCTACTCAATTTCAAACACCTTTCCTAGAAAACCGTGGGTTAATTTATTTTACACTTCACACCAAGCATTTCCCACTCTCCAAGTGCAAAAAGAGGATATAGGAGGAGCATATTAAAAAAATGTGGGGTTTTTTGAGCATCTTTTTTTAAAGCACAGTCTCCATTCTGCTGAACAGTTCAGTGGAACTAATATGTAGTAATTCCACAGAAAATAAAATAGATAGTATTATGAAAGAAGCTTAGGTAATGGTAAATTATATTTATTTCTCATATTTGAAAATGCTGCTGTAGGTTCTCACTACAGATGGTTAGAAAACAGGAATAAACTTTAAGGAGTTCTATTAAAAAAATAAAAAAACAACAAAACCACAACAAACCAAAACCTAACTGAATGACTGCATTCTCAAATCAGACATTTACTCATGTGCCAAAGTCTGCAAAGATTTGAGAAAAGTATGTTACTATTTCAGTTTGCATTAATTTATTGGCAGTCTGAATTTTCAATACAAGCTATAGAAGAGGCAGTTGCTCTCCTGAGTAGATTTAGCTTAAAGCAGCTCTTGAGTAGCTGAGAAGACTGCAAGTAAATCTTGGGAGATTTATGCATTCACTGAAAATGCATTGCTCTATATTTTGCTCTAGTTGAATTCAAGAGCCTATGTGGAAATATTCCTGGCTTCACTTTTGACATCCATACTGGAAAAGCTGTTGGTAAGTTTCACCAGTTTTATTTTTTTCCCAAAATTACTTTGCATAATGTTTTTGCACCTGCATAATGTTAACCAAAATAAGCATTTAATATACTAAATTTGTGAAATTTAATTTTGGAGTTACAGTGGTGACACAAATTGAGACCAATCTTTATGTAAAATGTTTCTGGTTTTTTTTAATTTCTGCATTTTGTTCTGGTATTTTGCTCACCTGCCATCATCAGAGTTCATGATTTTGAGTTTTAATTGGTAAGATAAAAAGCTTTGCCTTCAAAAATACTGTGGGACTTCTCTGCACGTTTGTAAGTTTTGCATCTTGGCCAATACTTAGGGTAGCTCTGTTTTGATCACTTCCTGAACTTCATATGCCATTTTCTGTTATAATGGGCATATGTGTGGTTTTATAACCTGTGTGTAATTTCTGTAGATTAAAAGCAACATCTAAACTCAGTTTTAAACATGGTGAAAATGACATTTTTAATGACAGTTTTAAACATGGTGTAAAGACATGATGAACTGTACTTAAAGCAGCTCCTCTGCCTTTCAGACATTGATGAATGTAAGGAAATCCCAGGAATCTGTGCCAATGGAGTTTGCATCAATCAGATTGGCAGCTTCCGCTGTGAGTGCCCCACTGGATTCAGCTACAATGACCTGCTCCTGGTCTGTGAAGGTGATTTGAAATTTGGTTATTTTCTCCTTAGCCCCCTTAAGCTTATCCTAAAGTGAAAGAGAACATTTAATTAATGTGGTTTTTGAAGTCCAAGAGACAGACTGTGAGCTTTTGTAGGGCTTGAGGTTATAAATCAGTTTAAGTGCTTGTCTTTAATACAGATGCACGTGCACTTATAAAATTCGTAATTTTTTTCTGTCAAGCTCCTAAATAGGTAGTCAATGCTTTTGTTTTGTTTTATTTTAGGGAGAAAATTTAATTCTTGTTCTTAGAACTTCTCAAAAAAAGTATCTTGGATCTTTTTTTCCCAACTTGTGTCTCTTCTGCTACAGTTTTAGAGGAAGAGACACTCACAGAAGTTTTGTGTGTTGTAGAATCAGTAGGAGTTTTGTCATTTGTTCAGAAGAATTTTGTGCTAACTTATACAGAATAAAAGAATTTTGTGCTAACATGTACAACCTAAAAAGTTGCAAACTGTGCCACTTCTTTCTTCAGTTCAAAGGCAGAGAGGAAGTTTTTTTTTAATACAAAAATTTCTTTAGGCAGATGCTGCAAATTTCCAAAGTGACTTTGATGCATGGTAAGTTGGATTTGTGGAATCCTCTTTCATCCAAAAGGTGACATGGGTGAAATGGTATTGATTTTGCTTTTTGTGTGCATTCCCTGCACATGGGACTGGAGGTCAGGCTGCTTGAGCTTTGTGGAGGACTGAAGTTTCCTCTTGGACAGACAGACAATACAGTGCGAATCTGAGGCAGGAGTGGTTTCTGGTGTCTGAACTCTTGGTTTTTCAGATATTGACGAGTGCAGCAATGGGGACAACCTCTGCCAGAGAAATGCTGACTGTATCAACAGCCCTGGGAGCTACCGCTGTGAATGTGCTGCTGGCTTTAAGCTGTCACCCAACGGTGCCTGCATTGGTGAGAAATCAGATGACTTTTCTCTCCTGTTTTTATCTCACCAATGGTATGCGTGGGTTTCTCTCAGCATCCTTTATTTTCTGTTCCCTTGTGCATTCTGCTGTTTTGCTCCATAGCCATGTTTCTCAGTAAAAAGAAAGAAAGAGTGACATTTTTAAAGGGCATTTTCTAGGTATCAGCCAAATCCTGACAGTAGTTGTGTGTGTTGGTGAGTACTTCCTGTAAAATTAAGTTCTCTGACAGTTCAGATTTACTTTTGATAATTTTGAACCTGGTTTTAATCATAATAGGGGATTGTAAAAACATCATTGTGTAAAAGGAGGATATAATGGAGGTCAGTAACGTGCTCCATCTGTTCTGTGTTTTTGTTATAGATCGCAATGAATGTCTCGAAATTCCTAACGTTTGCAGTCATGGTTTGTGTGTGGACATGCAGGGAAGCTACCAGTGTGTATGTCACAATGGCTTCAAGGCATCCCAAGATCAGACTATGTGCATGGGTATGGAGAGAAAATACTTTTCTCTGTGTGGTTTGTTTGGCTGTGAGCTGTTTGCAGAGGGAGACAGTGAGTCTGATTGTTTCAGTAGGTTATACTGACATTAAAAAACTGATTCAGGCATTTCTGGGTTTTTTTGGTGAATAAAGTCTGTGAAGTTGTCCTTGGAGGGGATAATTTACTTTGGGAAAAAAACTCAGAACAAAACAATGATTTCAGAGGTAGCTTAATGTTGCTGAAGAAACATTTCCACAAAAATACTGTAGTGGCCTGTTCTACAGAGAGTTTTATAGGATGTATCAGAGTGAAAGAAAGACACAGAGCTAAAAATCCACATTTTTCAGTTATTTAAATGTATTGAGTCCATGTGTTATTTAAAAAACAGAATCCCCCTTTTAATGTAACTCTATATTAATTTCATGTGAAAATGATGACATGATAGAGATGATATAAGAAATAAGATTGAACAATAAGAATGTTCTTCTTGTTCTTTTAGTTCATAATCAGTTCTACAGCATTTTAAAATGAAAAGTGATGCATTTCAACTTCAAGCAGATATTTTAAACTTATTCATATTGTAGTACATATTCATATTTGTCTAGAGTCTTCTTGTATTTAAACTAAATCACATTTGTCAGATGATCAGGGGAGGATACTTGGGAAAGTTACCTGTTTTGACAGTGCAAAATTTTGAAGAACTAGCAGGACAAAATCTCAATAACTTCCAGATCCCCATGAAACCAGAAATTACTGTAACACACAGCAGGAGACATTGAACTTTAGTGCTTTTATAAATAGATGTTTGCAAAAGTTTTTCAGCAGTCTTTGTAATTCTGGATGAGATATTGACATTATTCATGTACTTACATAAATTGAATTGCATTTTCAACAGCTTTTCATGGGCTCTGAGGTAAAATATATACATAACAATTGATTATTTCAGGCCTGTGATGCTTAATCCTTTGTACTCAGTCCTGATCACTTGTTAAAGAAATTAATAAATGTTAATATGGAAAACAAAAAGATGGAACACCTTCAGATAACTGCACATACACATTTATTTTTACATGTAACACTACCTTTTATTTTAAAATACACACAAAATTACATCATGTAGTGTTTTCCTCTGTGTAACAGAGAAGCTGCAAAAATCTGTAGCATAAACACAAAATGTGACAGATTAAATGAGGGACCAAAGTTTAGGATATTGGAATTGTGCACAAACAACAAATTACCCAAATCTGGGAAAATCAGTTCCCACATGCAGTTTGTCTCTCCTTGCAGATGTTGATGAGTGTGAACAGTATCCATGTGGAAATGGAACCTGCAAGAACACAGTTGGATCATACAACTGCCTGTGTTATCCAGGATTTGAATTAACTCGTAATAATGATTGTGTGGGTAAGAGACCTGATCCAAGCTTTTATTTTCATTGCTGCTGGCTTGGCATGCTAAGGAGGGCAATCTGTAGTTAAACAGAAGAGATGTCAGGGTGTGAGGAAAGTTAATTGAGTGCAGTAACTTGTGCTGTTACCAGCCCTAGTGGTTAATCCTTACTGTCATGTTTTAAACTAATTAAAAGTATTTTTAATTACAGCCAATTGAGCTAATATAATATTATCCTAAATATCTGATACTAGGGCAACTTTCAGTTCACTGATGTTTTAATGCATCTCTCAACTCTTTTAGACTTCCCTTGGTATTTACAGCACATCTTTAGCTACAGGCACAGTCCACAGGCACCACATGTTCTATCCCACCACCAGTGCTGCCTCATGAATTTAAAATAATTCCTTTATTTCACCGTTTTGCTTGACTCTTGCACAGGGTGAGAAAAAGAAGAAGCAGACCAGCTGTAAGAAAGCCAGAACAGCTGATATGTAACCTGCCAGATCTGCTCTCCTAAAATGAGCAAAGTTATGCAGAGCTGACACAGGCATTGGTATTTCACATTCCCTAAAGTACAGAGCACCAGAATATCTGAGGAGTTTGGACTACTTTAATTCCTGGGTTCTTGTGATAAAACAGTTAGGGAGGTGTTCCTAGGCTGAGAATCAGGCTCATAAGCCTGGAGATCTTCTCCCTTGTGCAGAGCATGTGCTACAGAAGGAAGGGACACCAAAGTCTAATTGTTCCTTCAGCTTCAGGAGAGAACTAATCTTTAGTTCTCTCAGGAGAGAACATTGTTTAAAAAGCACTTTAAATCCTCTTCTTGTCCAGGAAAGAAAAAATTAAAGTAACAAGAATGTGCTGCGAAGTGCAAGTTTTTCTTACATGATGCTTGTCTAATATCCTTTTCATTTATTCTTCCTCATCCATATTTTTCCTTATGCATTGCTCCTTTAAGTCTGCATTACTGAAGTAACACTACAAAATAAATAGCATTTTAAAACATCACTTTAAGAACTGTTTCAAAGGAGAAAATCATCCTGTGGAGAGCAAATTACATAGTCCAAAGCTTGAGATTGGCAGGGACGGGTTTTTAAGAGGAAACTCAAATGGCAATGGATCCAGATAAAATCCAGAACACCCCATGTAACATTTCCCCTCTGTTAGTAGACTTGGTGTCATGCAGTTCCTTAGCAGTAATTTAATATCTCCAGATGCAGTAACTGAGGTAATGCTATAAGCCTGGAAATGGTAGTACCCTATAAAAAAGTGTGGTTTAATTAGAATGTGCATCTTCCTGCTCAAGTGAGTTACTTTCCACCAGCTGTTAGCTGATTTCTTGTTGCTACAAAATGTACCTTTTCCACAGAAATACTAAGTATTGAAACTTGAGTCTGTTTATAACATACTGTATGTAGTATGCTGGAACTCAACTCTCACTTCTTGGGTTCAGTTTTGGCTTTTTTTTTCTGTTTTTTAATCAGATATTGATGAGTGCAGTTCCTTCTTTGGTCAGGTGTGCAGAAATGGACGTTGTTTCAATGAAATTGGTTCTTTCAAATGTTTGTGTAATGAAGGATATGAGCTTACTCTGGATGGCAAGAATTGTGTTGGTATGTATGAAACCACATGATGTTCAAGTACTGATGAGCTGAAACTAATAGCTCCCATGCAGAGGGAAGCAACAGAGTCTCAACATCTAAATATCAAAAGAGAATGATGGTGACTTAAATAAAAACACAGTAGAAGTAACAGGCTTTTTTTGGAATTGTTTGGAGTTGTTGGTCTTCAAGCGATTAATTGCCTTAGAAAAAGAAAATTAGTACAGAACCCTTCAGTCTTTTTCATGTTTTCCTACCATAAGATTCTATGATTTAGAATTACAAGATTCTAAACCTTTCTTGATTTCCTCCACTCCCCAAAGATACCAACGAGTGTGTGGCACTGCCTGGTTCGTGCTCTCCTGGTACCTGCCAAAATTTGGAAGGATCATTCAGGTGCATCTGTCCACCAGGATATGAAGTAAAAAGTGAAAGTTGTATTGGTAAGGCAAGTCGTGACTGTTGTTCCTGAACAATTTAAGAATTTGTGTATGGTTCTGATTGGGTGGAAAGCAGTTATATACCCTAATGGTTGTGAATGTTTCCTGACTTAAAATCAAGGTGACAGGGAATAGGTATGAAAAGTCTTCAGGAAGAGGTTTGAAAAAGGAAGGCAGAATATTTTGTATTGCATAGTACTCTATTTTGAACATTGATTTCTTCATTAATGCAAACAAAAATACTTTTAAAAAAGTACTCTGTCTTTCAGTCACTTTTGAAAAAATATAATTCATGAAACAGACATGCTCACTGTATTTATATAATTTTTACAGAAGGTAATTACTGACAATCAATGCATGAACTAAGCATTTGGTTTCAGAGGGAAATGAAGTTCAAAAATCTTGATAAAATTATGGCACTTATAGGAACAATCAGTTAAATCAGTTTCTTCCAACAACTGTTTTCTGGTTTTATGTTTTGTATAATGCCTCTCAAGTGCTGAGATTCCCAGGAGGAGGAGGAGGATACAGCAGACCTGTCATCAATTTTTATGTTCTAGTTCATTCATAGAGGTCTCACTTAAAGCCTTGAATGCCATTCAGGAGCTGAATGTCACACACTGAACTAAGATTTGGTGTGGCAGAGAACAAGAAATAAATCCAAGTTACAACTCCCTTTTCCAACATGGGACACTGTGAATTTATTGGGCATGTAAGATTTGACTTACTGCCACCTAATCTGTGTGGCTGCAGGACCACGAGCCATTTTGAACTTTTTGTCTTGAGCAACAGGATTTATTTTTCTAAGCCTCAGAGTTCTCTCAGCCACTTGTATCATGCCACCAATATTCAGTTTGCCTGCCAACTTCATGATTTCTTTTGGCAGCTGCTGCGGGTTCCATATTAGCAGTTATGTTTGAGGTGAATTAAAATCACCTACAGTTCTAAAGGCATGTGTGTAAAATAATGAAACCTTTTGGTTTTCAAGGAATCTTACTGTTTATGGCCACTTCAGTATCTTCTCAGAATCTATATTTTTGAGAGCATCAGTGACTGCCAGACAGATTTTTGCCCAAACTGAATGAAAGGGCCTTGCTTGCATTCTTTTGTCATTCTGCCACATGTCCATAAAATCTGAAGCTAGAGCTCCTAGGAAATGGCCAGATTATCACATGTGATTGCACTAAAACTTAGATTAATATTTTGACAGCCCTTGTAGCAGATGTTCCCCATTACTCTCCACTGATGTTGTATGCAAACAGCTTTATGAGAATGCATTACTGCTGTCTGTGATGTGAAGGTTGGCAGTGGCTAGTTGTTTTGTGAGCTCAGGGTGATTATATGCAGGAGAAAACAGAACAACTGGGGCCACAGAAAAATTCTTAGCTTTCACCTACCCATGTAATATATTCCCTTCCATTTTATAGGAATAAAGGGGAAAGGACTTGTTTACTTTCACAGTCTGGCTAGTTACCTCTCCATCATGGCCACACACAGAGTCCTAGCACCAAAGTATTCATTGCAGTAATAAGGAGCACTTCAAAAGAGCAATTTTCCTTTTCTATGCAGCTGACTTGCTGAGGTTTGTGTATTAACAGCTATCACAGCAACTGGGAAATTATTTACCATTTTCTCTGATTAGAATGCTTCACATAGAAAGAGCCTGTCTGTGGGAAGCTACTGCAGAGTTCAGTCAAATGCCAGATTGTGCTGCAGTGGTTTGTCCATGTGCTGTACCCAATAGCAATTCCTGAAAGTGGGACTCGAGGTAGTATTTCTCAGAAGTTACATCACAGAATCTACTCCCACCTGCTTTCTTCCATCGCTTCACTTACATTTTCCAAATTATAACGATTGTATTCCCATTGTTTCCTAAAACTCAGTAGAGCAGAGAATTCAGTAAATATGGGCAAAAATGGCACTGCAAATTTAAGTATTCAACACCCATGAAGCTGATTTTCATGTAGAGAGCCTTGTTCCTGCCTATACTTTGGTCAAGCTCAGTGTGGCTTTTATTTAAGAATGCTTATATAGCCATAAGCTTCTGTGATGGTTCTTCCAATGTTCCTTACTGAAAGACTCAAAAAGTGTTGTACTTTGAAGATTATTAAAACACATCTCATAATTTATCAGATTATAATTACCCTTAAAAATTACCTTAGCAAGGTGGTCTTATATATTTTTTTAGTATTTGCAGAATAGGGTAAGTTAAAATACAGTTTTGAATAACAGATATGAAAAATTAAGGGTCTTTTAATATATTATTTTCCTGCTTTGTCTGTTGTCTGTAAAGGTGGGGTATATACACCTGATGCTGTTTGAGCTGCACAATTTTACATGCACTTGATATTTACACTAAATACTAATACTTTGGTTTATGCCTTTGATGATTATTTAATATCATATTTAATTATATACCACTATTAAAAATAAATCTCAACTGTCTTCTAATAGTAATAGATTATAGATTATCCAATGGAACAGGAATAAATTCTAAATAACACAATGAGAGCGGCAGTAAAAGACTGCTAAATAGAAATCTGGGAATGTAAATACAATTAAAGGTGTCACTCTACTAATAACTAGCTATAGTTTCAGTCCCAGAATGTAGGAGAAGCATGAAGAAAGTATTTTTTAATTAAAAAGAACCCCCAACATATCGATTTTAAAAAATAATCTTTGGATGTTTTATAGAAACGTTTTTGTGTATGGAAGAACATTGCTCCTATGGGAAATATATTCTGAAAGCATGTATTTAATGTTTATATTTTGAGTATAACCAAGAACAGAGAATGGTGTTTAGAAAAGAAGGTGTGTGCCAGGGAAGAGCTCTAATCTGAAGGAGTCAGTGAGACCTACAGGCTGCTTTAACTCTTGGGCTCTTTATTGGAAGCTGCTTCAGTTGAATCAATAAATAAATAAATGAACAACCTTCTTTAACCAAGGGGTTCACAGCAGGTGAGGTTATGGTGAAGGTTTCTCCACTGCTTTACAGATATTAACGAGTGTGACGAGGATCCCAACATCTGCCTCTTCGGGTCCTGCACCAACACCCCAGGAGGGTTCCAGTGCATCTGTCCCACGGGCTTTGTGCTGTCTGACAACAGCCGGAGGTGCTTTGGTGAGTTCATGGACAAGGACTGTAACAACTCAGTCTGAAAGATAACAGATACTCTGTAGAAACCCCTCCCAGTTTATATCTCTACGAGGATTGCTAAGTGCTTTTAAAAAAATGCAGGTCTTACGTTATTTCTCTCAGGGAAGACAGTCATCATCTGACTTGGGAGAAGGTTCTAGCTCTGCATAACTGTATTTTCTTCTCCTAGATACTCGTCAGAGCTTCTGTTTCACCAACTTTGAGAATGGGAAGTGCTCAGTGCCAAAGGCTTCCAACACCACAAAGGCCAGGTGTTGCTGCAGTAAAATGCCAGGAGAAGGGTGGGGTGATCCTTGCGAGCTCTGTCCAAAGGAAGAAGAAGGTACATATTTAAAGTTTAAAATTTGTTGCTGGGGGAAAAGGAGGAGCACATTGGTGGTGTACTTTTTGTTCATCAGAAAGTGAGATCTTTCTGGCATTCACTCTCAGTGGCTTTTTCTAGAATGATTCTTCAAGTCAGCAAAAGGAATAAAATTAAATGGAAGAAACCACAGACAAAGAGAAATACTTATTTCTTGGTTTTGCTCTGTAGAGACCAGAACTAGTATTCTTTTTGGATGGCTTTAGCCATCTGTCATGATTCTGTCTCTCACTCACTCTATTTTTAAAACAAAATGTATCTCTACAGTTGCTTTTCAGGACCTGTGCCCATATGGTCATGGAACTATTCCTGGAATTGATGATACACGTGAAGGTAGGTATTCTTCTGAACATAAAAAGTAAATATTGATACTTAAAACTATACTTGGATATCATAGCATGTGACAGTTTACTCCTCACAGCTGCTGGTGACAAGAGGCTGACCTGTAAAATGTGTTAAAAGAACACTTCTTGAAGTGCATGGCTTGAGACAAACATAATAGGCTGCTTAGGTTTGTTTAAATGCTTTTTTTAAGACTTGAAATGCATCAGCTGAGTGGCTGTTAACATCTTCCTGCTTTTTAGATGTGAATGAATGTCTTGAAAGCCCAGGAATTTGCTCCAATGGTCACTGCATCAATACTGATGGATCGTTCCGCTGCGAGTGCCCCATGGGGTACAACTTGGATTTCACAGGAGTGCATTGCATAGGTATGTGCAGTTATTGGAATTGGAACTCTTTAATTTAAAACACAACTTGCCCCAGTTCTCTTCACTCTGCATTTATTCATTATGTACAGATACAGATGAATGTTCCATTGGCAACCCCTGTGGAAACGGAACGTGCTCTAATGTGGTTGGCAGCTTTGAGTGCAGCTGTCACGAAGGATTTGAGCCAGGCCCAATGATGAATTGTGAAGGTAACCTGTCCTCTTTATTATATTTTTTTCCTTTGGCTTTTGTCCAGACCTCAGCATTCAAATTACTTTATTAGCCTTGTCTTTCATGCCGTAATAACTCGGAGGAAGAAAAGTTTCTGTGCTTTGAAATATGTCTTTGGAAAAGAAATCTGATTTCATTTAAGCAGAACTTTTGGTTTATCAGAGGACTTCCCACACTCAGTGGGAATGCCCCATGTGGGGCATTCTCACAAATGTTATATTTTATGAATCAGAATTAGTTTGCTTTCTGAAGCTGACATTTCTCATCACACAAAAGTACATTAAATATGAGCATATAATAAAAATCTGAATTAGGCCTGCTCTAACTTGGCATACTAAGCTCAAGTAGTTCTATATATATACACTATGCCATTATTCTTCAGCAGAGCATTGTTCAATTTTCTCTAGTTACTCAAAAGCTAATGGTTTGAATTACTACCTTTCTGATAATTTTAGCAGACAAGAGAACCACAAAGGAGTTCTATTCTCAATGATTTGTTTTGAAACGTAGTAGAGAATTTTTAGTAGAGAATGATTATTTTGTTTCTCTCTGTTCAGATATCAATGAGTGTGCTCAGAACCCCTTGCTGTGTGCTTTTCGTTGTATCAACACTTTTGGTTTCTATGAGTGCACCTGCCCAGTGGGATATGAACTAAGGGAAGACCAAAAGATGTGCAAAGGTAATGACTGATGTATAAACTTCTCCCCACCTTCCATCACCAACACATAATCCAAATATTTCTGTGTATCTTGCATTCATTCTCTTGTTGGAATGTAGCAAACAGCCCAGCAGGTGATGAATTGCTCTTTCAGAACTCAGAAAAAAGCAGTATTTAGTGTTTTCATCATCAAGTGTAACCCTTGATGGGGACTGCAAAGCTGAGAATGTCACAGTGGTGAATTTCATCTTTAACATGACAAGGTGATACAGCTCACTAAGATCAAGATGACTACAAATAATCATAGATTTTGGACTTTTCCTTCAGTGCTTTTACTTAGGGAAGCCTGTACATCCTTTCCCTTGAAGTTGTCTTCAGGAACTGAAGCTATGGGAAGAAAGTTCAAACACAAAAGATTTTTTTTTTCCAGATCTAGATGAGTGTGCTGAAGGTCTCCATGACTGTGAATCAAGAGGCATGATTTGCAAAAATCTGATTGGTACCTTCGTGTGCATTTGTCCTCCTGGGATGACCCAGAGACCTGATGGAGAAGGATGCACAGGTAAATATTAGAAAGGGAAGAAGGCATCTAATGAAATATACACAAGCAAACAGATTAAAAATTCTTTCCTGTGTTTATATATGTATATAAAATGGGAAAACAGCAATTCATGAAGGACACTTAACATATCTAGTGATACCAAACATCTTAAACTTTCTATTTTGTTACAATGTGAGTTCTAACTGAGTAGTAAGGATTCCAGAATAAAAACTCCATTGCTCTACCACTAAATCCAGAAGTTTTTCACACAGCTGTTACATCTAAAAAATTAATTTGCCACACAAATGAGATCTCAGTTTGTGGATAGGAAGCAAGATTTTCATAAACAGTTACATTTCTTTTAGCATTAGTATAAATAATGTGTCACTTCTTTAAAGAATTAGGACTCTTAGGATTCTGAAACCACCTCTAAATGCCTATAAAGAACACCTATAAAGAACCAAAGATACGGAAACTGCCATAGTTCAAAACAATTCCCCATCCTGGAAGTAAACAAACACCTTTCCTGCGTCATGTACTCAATTAGCTGAGGGGAAGACAATAGCTGTATTTTAGCAACTCGTACTTTCTTCTGGTATGTAAGAAAACCCCAGGACCATTCCAAAATTCTCTGGGGGGGAAAAAAAACCACCCATCTAAGTGAATGTTTTAAATAGAAGTATTTTATTAAAAAGTTCTTTCAGCAAGAGAATGACTACTCTCTTTTAGAGATCTTTATGATTTTTTTTTTATTTTACAGAAAATAATCTCTATTAACAAGAATTTTCCCTACTTTCTTTTTGGCACATAATTCTGCCTTTAAAGAACCTGAAGTTTTTCTAAGGTTCATTTTAAGGCTCTCAAAAATTTGTGTAATTGCTTACAGTACGTGTGCCATTAGTTATGGAAGAAAATACATACAGACTGTAAACTTTCAGGAGAATAATATGTGGACTGAAATATGACTTATTGCAGGAGAGATCAAATGTATTCAGAGACTCCTGATGATTACAGAGTGAAGACTGGTCACTCATACCATGCATGTATTCCAGTTTTATTTAAATATTATTTACCAGGTAAATATTGTGACCGGATCTTGCTCTGCTGTGTTTTCTGCTTCCTGCTATAAGCTGTGAAGCATTAAAGATTTTATCCTGGCATGAAGTACAGAAAGAATGGAATAGGATTCTCCTTGGAAAGCCCTCTCCAGGCTTAATCAGTTGATTTTTCCACATCTTGAAAATATTTTTCAAATATTACATGTAATATTTAATGCATTCTAGAAAGTCTGATATATTTTCTTGTAATGAATTGTTGTGGTTGTTGTTGACGTTATTAAATTTTATTTTTGTTCTTATTGTTTCTATTGCTATATATTATAAAATTNTGACAGCTATATCTGAATATATGACAGCTGTCATATCTTCAGAAATTAAATAATTACACTTCTTAATTAAATAATCGTACAATATTAAATAATATTATTAAATATTATTCGATAATTATAGGAATGAACAGCTTGTAGCAATCAGGCCTCACATATTCAATAGGACATCAGTGTAGACAAAACAGGGATTTTTAAAGAAGGAGAATTTAGTTGCCTTGAGAAAATTCAGAAATGGATGCAGAGTAAAACTGAGTGTTTGCTTATTCAGAACATGATATTAAGCACCATATGGCAACTAGGCATCTGAATTTTCTGTACCATTAATTCATACATAAAATACTGTGATTTTAACAGAAAATTGCAAGATTTTTTTTTGAGGCAGGCCTGCAAGATATAAATGCTGATGAAGGGTTTTTGTTCATCAATCTCTGTTTTCTTTTTAATACATTCATATTTGTCATTTGCATTACAAAATTCATCATTCCCTTTTTTGGAGTCAAACAGAACTGCAAAAGTTTACTTTTTCTTGACCAGTGTTCAAGTGTACATACAGTACTGAAAGGGTGTATTTATTAGTATTCTTGCATGAAAAAAGCATAATTATCTTATTCCAGTACTATAAAACCAGCTCCCTCTAAATGGTCATGAGAAGTGTGCTGATTTCATGGCTAAGCAATAACATTGAAGTGCAGAGTATTTCCTAAGGATTAGAACCAGATGGGAAAGAGAAAACTGCAGTCTGTTAAACCCAGCCAGTCATTAATGCCAAGGAAATGCCCTGTTTAGAGGTCATTATTGCTTTCCTATATTTAATATGTAATTTTCTTACTATTTTCTGCCTTGGGAAGGTTTTCTTTTTGCTGCTTTTCCTTTCGGGTTTCCTGGGTTAGAAATTACAATGAAAAATGGATCTGAAACACAGAATTTGTTCTGAATTATAGCACGGGCATTAAATCACAAATTACATTGTTTTAAATACACTGTGCAAACTTTTATATTCCGCTCACATTAAAATTCATTCCACATCTCAAACTGGGGACAAAGCATTTATGTGTTCTTCAGGTCATAATGTCCCTAAAGACCTGCACAATATTCCTGTCTGGGAGAACAGAAATCTGCAGAGTCTTGAAAATTACTACGGCGAATATTTTGTTTCACAGAACTGACACTTTCATTGAGGACAGCTTTATTTGATGTAAACAGTAAAGTTACTAGGTGGACAAATTAGGTCTTTCCTAAAGCCAAAGTTTGCCTTTTGCCTAACTCTTGTAAGAAATGTACAGAATCTTCTAATTTGTAAAAGAGAAGGTCATCTGAGTAGTGATACATTTACACATTCTGAGGGATCACTACTAGTTTTGAGAGGAAAAAAGAAAAGCTTTCATTTAAAAAATAAGCATTCTCAGATCAGTAATTGACAATGTCTCCATTTTAATCAAGAAATAAGACATAGCCTATATAGAAGTAAAATCTCTGCAAGATTTTGAGTTTCTATTAGCACTGGAAACTGGGATTTCTTTTCTCCTCAGCTGCCTGTTTGAAGGATCCTGTAGGAGCCCTATGACTTTAAAGCTTTGCTCCCCTTTCATTATTGATAGGCATTAACCAAAATTTTAAAAATTAAAATAGAATTAGACAAGGGCATACCAACAATAAGGCCACAATTCTATTTTTTTCCCCAACAAAATCTAGGAGTATCACTTAAAAAGTACTGAGTTGCATATACACCTCTGAGTTGTAAGGATTTTTTATTTAAACCACACCAGGGTAATTACAGATGATCAAATGTGTTATTTGGGCTGGTAAAACAAACAAACAAACCAAACTTCTAACCCCACTCCAAATAAATCATTCAAATGCAAACACAGCATAGGCAGCTGAAGTGGCAGCTGAGTTTTGCCCTCAGCCTGTTTTACTACCAAGGACACAAGTTTCCTAAGAGTAAAACTCTTACCCAGCTCAGGCAGATACAGAGCATCAGGGATGTCTTGGATATATTTGGAATGGCAACATATTACCAGAACACACAACAATTCTGAAAGGCTAAATCAAGATGGACTTCATGGTAGCTAATAACATTCTGCTGCATACATTGACAGAGAGCCAGGACAACACACCAGATGCTTAATGGAGCAGATCTTCATCTCCTTCTGCGTTCCAGCCTCTCTCCCTCTCCCTTACAGATAACCGCCGGGGGTTTTGCTTTGCTGAGGTTCTGCAGACCATGTGCCAGATGGCCTCGAGCAGCCAGAGCCTTGTCACCAGGTCCGAGTGCTGCTGCGACGGGGGCCGGGGCTGGGGGAACCAGTGCAGGCTCTGCCCCCTCCCCGGAACCACCCACTACAAGAAACTCTGTCCACACGGGTCAGGCTACACCACAGATGGAAGAGGTACATGCAGGGATGAAAAGAGGCAGGAAAGGGGAAAAGAATATGCTCTCATGCATAAGAAAATGCAGAATTCTCTTTGAAGTTCCTTTGGAGAATTTCCTGTTAAACAACAGAGCTTGATTCTTCAAATAATGCCAAGAGACCAGAAATTAAAAACACATTTGACAGTATCTGCAAACAGATCAACTGGGCAGAATTTTCAGGATTAGGATCTGGTTGGGGAAGTGACAATCAGTAAATAAAAGCTAGAAATGATCCCAAAGCTTTTGTATTGCTGAAAAGTTGGACACATGGCAGAGCCAGCAACCATCTCATTTAACAACGATCTCACAATGCTTTGCAGGTACTATTTCCACACAGAAAGAAGCTAATGTGTTTTTTTTGATGTTGGTGATAATTTTTGACATGGAAGTGGTCGTAAGAAAATTCTCTTGTGTGGGGTTTGTATTTGGAGTTAGCAAAACTGGAATCTGAGTACCCAGTGAAACAGCAGGAAGGTGTTGGTGCAAAGAACAGTAATGAAATACAAAAGATGTTTGGCTTTGGATTCAGATTCATTTTTAAAGAGGGAGAAGGGGGAAGCTCCTGTCAGGAGCATGTTGATGAGAAACTCTGCAAAAATGGAAGGAAAGAAAAAAGTCAAATTTAAAACTGAAACATGACATATTTATTAATTTCTGTACAGACATTGATGAATGTAAGGTCCTGCCAAACCTGTGCAGGAATGGGCAGTGCATTAACACCATGGGCTCCTTCCGGTGCTTCTGCAAAGCTGGCTATACCACTGACATAACTGGCACATCTTGTAATGGTAAGATTCCTTCATTAATCATCAGTTGAAGTAATCATCAGTTACTTTTTGTAGTTGTTAGACAGTGATGTACCAACCTTTGTAAACCCTTGTACCATTTTTTTAATCTCTTTTATCTCATGTCCTTTATTTCATTTCCTACTATGCATTTCTGGTTTTGTATTTCATTTGGGGAAATTGAGGAACAAGTTCTGCTGGCAGTATTCCTGCAGTAGAATGATCACTGAAGTTTGGTAAAGCTGTATAACCACTTTAAGTGACAGACCAGCTCATTACTTCGTGGTCTACATTTTTCCCACTTTTTTGTTGGTTTGCAGGTACAAGTATACCATAGTATACAAAAAGTAAATATTTGTTGCTTAGATGAAAATACCAATGCCACTCTCACCCTAGTGTATTACTCCTTAAAGACCGTTTGTCATGGTGGTGGCAACCCCATAGAAACTCCCCAGCAACACATTCATAGAGAAAGGATTAGGAACCCTGAATAAATGTAAATGGAGGGCTTTCTTCTATGAGCATCTTTCTCTAAAATGTTGTGCTGTGTAACAAACATCTTTCTGCCAGAGATGAGGACAAAAGATAACTTAATATTTTCCTCTCGTTAGATCTTGATGAGTGCTCCCAGTCTCCCAGACCATGCAATTTTATCTGCAAGAACTCAGAAGGGAGCTATCAGTGCTCATGTCCCCGGGGCTATGTCCTTCAGGAAGATGGAAAGACATGTAAAGGTAAGGCTATACACAGTACCTTTTAATTTGGTTACAAATTAACTTAAAAGGAATTGGTTTTGAAGTGTGGCATTTTTATCAAATTTGATTAAATGTGCCTGTTTGTTGACATTTTTAAGACAACAGCATCTCTTACTTTCAGATCTTGATGAATGTCAAACCAAACAACACAATTGTCAGTTTCTCTGTGTCAACACGCTTGGAGGCTTCACATGCAAATGTCCACCTGGTTTTACACAACATCACACAGCTTGTATTGGTAAGAAAAACACTGGTTTTCTTTCATGAGCTTTTTTGCAAGAACAACATTCTCAACTATCTCTTGTGCTCTTTATGCAGAGCAATAGTGTCAAGAGGGCAGAAAACAGATTTTGAAAAGCAGCAATTACAGCTAAAAGAAAAAATGAGTCTATCCAGTCTGTCCACTATTTCTATTTTCTTGGTTAGTAAAGAGTTGTACATATTTAATATATGTTACTATGTTCTGAGTATAACCACATGGAGACAAAAGGGTGCATTATTAAAATCTCATTTAAGATGTAGTTAACCAAATCCAGACTGCATTTTCTTTTTTTAGTAGATCTTAAGCACATGTATAAATCTTTCCAACTGAAACTGTTTTAGTTCAGCTAACACAGAAGAGCAGCATTTTTCCAATATCAGCAGTTACGTGCCTGCTCTTCCACACTCATATCACAACTGAACTACCATTAGCACTTCCAATTTATTAATTACTCATAGCTCTGCATGAGTCTCCAGTTCATCTGGCATTTAAAAATGAAAAGGTACGAAATAAAATGTTGCATCTTTGTGGATTGTATTTTTACATTACATGGACATATCTAACATCATGCCACAAGGTAAACCAACCTTCTTTCTCCTCTGTATTTTGAAGATAACAATGAATGTGGTTCTCATCCATTACTGTGTGGATCAAAAGGAATTTGCCAAAACACTCCTGGAAGTTTTACCTGTGAATGTCAAAGGGGATTTTCTCTGGATTCTACTGGATTAAACTGTGAAGGTAACTAGGAACAGTCACTTTTTTTTGTGGTGTGAATCCTTACTTCAGTTTCTAGTGAACCGTTTGATGCTAAAGACAGAGAAAATAGAGCACCAGCCATAGTAAAAGTAATTACAAAAAGAAATTGGAAAGTATTACACTAATTGTAAGTATAACAAAAGCATATGCAAGAATGTACTGTCTCGAGTAATTTTTACAGAAATTAGGATAAAAAGGAGACTGTCTAGTTGAACTCTTCAGCAGTTGTTTTCAGGCTGACATTTCAACTTCACATAGGTTTATGCATCTAAAGGTATAGTAGTTGTGAGGCTTTTTTACATTTATATCTTCATATGTCTAAACAGAATCTCTCTACAGTTTTCATTTTGGCTAATTTTAATTGTCCACCTGAGGGTGGACTGAAATCAGATTCTAAATTCTGTACTTAATTCTCCTACCACAGAGTTACACACTGAGAATGCCAATTCACTGCATTCAGAAAGGTAACTATTACAGTTAAAATGCAGGTTATATTGGTGAGCTTTGTCTCTCTCTATTGGCCCAAGGGGAAGCCTCAGTCAGGAAATCTCTATTTGAGAGCTCCAGACTTCTCAGTGGGCCTCAGGTATTGAGCAAAGAAGAAAGTAAAAGGCAGTACAAGGCCACCTGGCTGCTGAGCATTAAAAGTGCAAGAGCATGCATGAAGAAATTTATGACCTCTCAAAACTCTGATAGAGCGTTTAAAACAGGAATAGATATTTAGAGCCTATTTCTAGAACAACAGTCCAGAATATATGCAGCTAGACGTTCTACTAAGATTTCTCTCCTGTCAATTTACTTTGTTCTCATAAAGCGCATATGTCCTGGTGTGCCTATAAAACAAAGAATTTTTTTTTTTTTTCCTACTGGACTTGCATACTGTACCTTAAAATTAGGTTGCTTACAATCTAATTATTTCCTATAGCAGATACAATTTAAGATTCTGGGTTTTTAGAATTTGGAGGGTGGGATTGTTGTGGCTGTCTCCTTTTATTAACACTTGTCTCAGAGACTTTTTATGTGGCTTTTTATTTTCAATTGCAAAGACATCCAAATTTGCCATTCAAACACTAAAATATGTTTCAGGAAACTGAAAGCTTATCCCTAAGTGGTTGGTTTAAAACTGAAATTACAAAACCCCTCAAATTCTAAGCATTATACTAAAACAGTAACATGTGGGATTACCAGGAATAGTGTTTATTCTCCAAAAGTGAGTACTGAAAAGGTTCAAGAGCTCAAATCAGATTATTTATGGAAAAAACTGAACATTAGTTGACTTCCAGGTTTTCCAAAAGAACAACCTGCGTGGTTCTTCTGTCTTACAACAGTGCTCCTCTGTCATAAGTCATAGAACCACAAAATGGCTTGGATTGGAAGGGACCTTAAATCTCATTCAGTGCCACTCCTGCCATGTCAGGGACACTTGCACTGCCCCAGGCTGCTCCCAGCCCCAGTGTCCAGCCTGGCCTTGGGCACTGCCAGGGATCCAGGGGCAGCCACAGCTGCTCTGGGCACCCTGTGCCAGGGCCTGCCCACCTTCCCAGGGGACAAGTCCTTCTCAATGTCCAGGTTAAATTTACCCTTCTTCAGCTTAAAGCCATTCTTCTTTGTCCCATCACTGCAAACCCTTTCCAGCTCTCCTGTAGCCCCTTTAGGCACTGGAAGGCCTCTAAGGACTCCTTGAAATTCTCTTTTCTCCAGACTGAATAGCCCCAGCCTTCTCAGTCTGTCTTTGTAGGGGAGCTGCTCCATCCCTCTGCTCATCCTGGAGCCTCCTCTGGCCTGGCTCCAGCAGCTCCAGCTCCTTCCTGAGCTGGGCCAGGCCTGGGGCAGCTCTGCAGGTGGGGTCTCACCTGAGGGGCAGAGGGGCAGAATCCCCCCTGCCCTGCTGCCCCCGCTGGGGCTCAGCCCAGCACGGATTTGGACTCTTGGGCTGCCAGACCACAGGGCTGGGTCACAACAAACTTCTGATCCACCACTGTTTGGTGGTTGGTGTAATCCTGTGTCATGCTCTGCTTCCCTCCTGAATGCACAGATGTGGATGAATGTGATGGAAACCATAGGTGCCAGCATGGCTGCCAGAACATCCTGGGTGGATACAGATGTGGGTGCCCACAGGGATTTATCCAGCACTACCAGTGGAATCAGTGTGTTGGTAAGGAAACAAACAGCACAGAATGCATTGAAACAGGAAATGTATCAGAGTGTTTATAGGGACAACACCAGGCAAGGGCAAGAATGAGGAGAACAAAGGGTGTGCAACAAAAATCTTTCTTATCTGTTTCTCACTCCTTCCATACACTTACTACTCACAAGGTAAATCAATGACAGGACGTAGCAAGAAAACACACTCAGCCTTTTGAAACTCACTGTGACAATTAGTTTTCCTAGAAAGGACTAAATTCTGGCCTGTTTCTTCTGTGAAAAGTCCTCATAATTGCATGTTCATTGAATTCCTGAAAGTATCAATGTAAATATCTCTGCTGAGGAAAAAAAGCATTAAAAAACCATATCTGTCATTAAAAAAATCCAAAAAAAGGCATAAAAAACCATTAGCAATTTAAAAATCCTACAGAGTAGCATCTAAAGCAAATGGTGAGAAAAAAAATCAACAAAACCATTAAGGGTTTCCTACTTCCAAAACACAGTCTTTGTGCAGGGAATGAGACAAATTAGGAAGCTCAGGAGTTCTGTTAAATTTAATGCTCATTCAATCCATCACTTGAACTAAGCTGTATCATATACAAAACAAAATGTGGGTTTTTTTTTTTGTTAATAAAAACCAATACACACAGAAACAATGTCATCCAGTGCTGTTTACAAAGACCAGTACAAAATATTTACCTTTTCAGGTTCACTTTCATGGTTTTCTCTAAATGGTATCATAATCAGAGCATGACTGTCAGCACTGACATACATTTTGTTTAGGCTGACTTTACTGTCCTGATTCTATACATAAAAATTAGTTTATTCTACCCATTTTAACATTAAGTAGCATACCAGCCAGTTTTTCTGAAGTCCCAATCACCATGATCACTCCTGACTTAATACTGCTCTTCAGCAAAGAAAGCAAAGGACTGGGGGAAGAGTGACAGCACAGTGAACAGCTCCCACAAAACCCCAAACCAGCTTAAGTTTCTGTAAATTACAGTCCTCAAAAGAATCTCCCTCCAAGTGACTGCAGGCAAGAATGGCAAAGCATTCAGTAGTGGTCTTGGTGAAAAAAGTGAGGTGAGAAAAACTTGGTGAGGAAAACCTGCAAGTTTTAGAGAAATACCTTGGTCAGGGAAATAAAATAGCTGTGATACCAACTACCAAAACATGACTTTCCATACTGCAGCCTTCCTTTTTTTTTTTTTTTTTTCCCTGAAACACACTAAAATA
>VXAX01006528.1:217276-286477 GCA_013399835.1 Leptocoma aspasia | reverse complement strand
TTTTTTTTTTTTTTCCCTGAAACCAAATAAAATCACACTGACTGGGAGTGTCATCTTCTCTATTATCTTAACACCCACAAGTGAAGATACTCCTTTTCTCTTTTAGAAACCAAGTCTTTATGGGATAATGAGGTCAAGAATGCAGCAGAGCCCTGGGACTTGCAGATGTTCTCATTTTTTAGCTGCATCATGCTGACCTGTTGTCTCTCAGGAAAACACCAATATTTTTGTGTTTGCTTACCAGATGAAAACGAATGCTCCAGTCCTCACACGTGTGGCTCTGCTTCTTGCTACAACACCCTGGGAAGTTACAGGTGTGTCTGCCCATCTGGGTTCTCCTATGACCAGTTCTCCCATGCCTGCCACGATGTGAATGAGTGCTCTTCTGCCAAGAACCCCTGCAATTATGGTTGCTCCAACACTGAGGGTGGTTATCTCTGTGGCTGCCCACCTGGCTATTACAGAGTTGGACAAGGGTGAGTTTCTCCACACAGCCATTCACCAAAGACACAATCAGAAGGTGCAGAGGTGCAAATGAAGGACAAGCTGCTAAGTTCTCTATAGTTTTGCACAAAATATTTAGAAACTAGAAAAAGAAAAGTCTGTACATGCAACATGACATTAGTTTTAAATGTAGCATATAAATAATGTTAAACAACAAGTTCTGCTTTCTCCCCCAACACATGAACTCCTTCACAGACCTGCTCAGTGAGGATTGGTAATGCATATGGATAGGTACCATGTGTACTGAGATAATTAAGGGGTTTAAGTATCACTGATCAATCCAGAACATTAAGCACAAATTAACATGGTTCTAATACGGAACAATGCGTAAATTCTGTGGTCCCCAAACTTCAGGGCAGGCTGGCTTTGTTTGGTTTCTGTGTAGAACTTGTAAATTAAAATTAGATCAAGCTAAAAGCCTTCAGCCAGCGTTTGCATTTCCCTCAGTAAGCCAGTCTAGTGTGAAGGAAATTAATGCACAGCCCTCCTGCTGAGGGAAGGGCAAGGAGGGGATACAGACACTGTGTCACAGATTACACACACTCCATTTGGCAGGGAGAGTTCATAAAACTGCAAGGAGTAACTAAACCACATGTTTTCATTCCACAGGCACTGTGTCTCAGGGATGGGATTTAACAGAGGCCAGTACCTGCCACTGGATGGAGATGCTGATAAAGAGAATGCTTTGTCCCCTGAAGTGTGTTATGAGTGCAAAATCAATGGCTACTCCAAAAAAGACAGCAGGAAGAAGAGAAGTGCTAACACTGTATGTACCAGGATAAAAAAGCACTGTAATTTTGTTTTTCAAGATATTTTCAGAGATATGACACCAGTAGTAAATGGAGGGGATCTTTTAAACAGGCCACATTCAATGGTGAAAATCTCTTTTCTCCCCCTGCCTCACCTAGATCCTGCTGGCAGTAGTAATTTGACAATAAGAAACACATCGACAGCTATAAAAGGATCAAATTTTTAAAGCTTGCAAAGATTCCTTTGTAGTGTGAGATGTGGTCTAGTTCCTCAGAGTACATTCAGGGGAATAATTCTCCTTTAATTACAGAGACCTGGGAAACTGGATGTGTCTTCAGCATGTTCTGCTGCCAGGAGGAGGTTGGACAGCATTTATGGTCTGGGACAGCTAAACTGATCTTGCAGAAGATCATTTTAGTCTTAGTGTCTGTTCCATAGTTCCTCATGGAGGTTGGGGATTAGACCTGGCTGATGGAAGTCCAATATTTACAGAATTGATGAAGTTTTTAGAGAATTACACATTTAATTTTTTTCTTGCTACATTTTGTGGGCTTATAAGGGTAAGTTACAGAAGTCATAGCTAGTTTGTAATTGTTATATCTTGTTTTTACACTTTTTAAATACTGTTAAACTTGTCAGTTTTTAGAGCTTTCTAGTCAGTAAGTGACATTCATAAATTATTTGAAAAAAGAAACACTTTTTAATCACTATCATCATCTGTGGGGTTCAAGTATTTAAAACACTGCATTACTTCCTCCTGTCCAAAAATTTTCCTTGTTTTCACTATGCTTTTGTAGTTGCAGTACATACTGGCACAGTATGGAATTTTCAGAAAAGGTGTCAGGGAATTTCTGTGCAGTGTTGTGAAATGCATTTCTCTATTGTTTCTGTTGGTCATAAGAACTGTGGCTCTTGTGTGTAAGCACAGTAAACACAGGTTTCTCCTTGTGGTGGTGCATTCCCTCCTCCTCCTTTCCAGGCTGCAGTGCAGTCTAAGAAATCCTCCTCTTGCCTTGGCCTTGAAAATGAAATCTGGCTTTTGCTGATGCCCTGATGGTTTTTTAAGTGATCTCAAACACTTGTTTGTAACACTACTTTACATGGCCTCTTTGCAGGCATGAAGTTAAACAGGTTCTCAAAACAATCTGAAGTCAGAGCCTCCTGTTCCTTATCCTCTAAGGCCTGTTTGAGGCCTTCAGGGTTTACAGGGTGTGTTGCATGGAATCGATGCAGGAACTGTTAATTATTAATTATTCCTCTCTCCTGCTCTAAACGCTTTTCCCTCCTCCAGCTAGAGCAGACGAGCTGGGGAAGCCTGGGCACGGAGAGTCCCCTGAAGGTGCGAGTGGCCATGTCCAGGCTGGGCAGCCGGGAGCCCATCCTGGAGCTGCTGCCGGCCCTCAGGCGCCGCGCGCGCTACGCCATCTCCCGCGGCAACGAGCGCGGAACCTTCCAGATCCTGCTGAGGGACGGCGCCAGCTGCCTGCACGCCGTGAGGGGCAGGGCAGCGCCCGGGCTGCACGCCCTGGACATCACCAGCGTGCCCCTGCACGAGGAGATGGAGCTGGAGAACAGCCGTGAGGACAACGACCTCCGAGGGGAGCCGGGGGAGGCCCTCAGGGTGAGGCTGTGGGTGCACCTCTATTAGCCACGGTCCTGTTCTTCAGCCACTTTCTGTTGTGTCTACACACCCGAGAACATCTGCTTTTCAAAGCCAATCTGCTTTGGAAAAGTGTATTTTGGGGGATGAAGGCAGAGGGGAAGAGCCCTTCCTTTCCATCCTGCCAAGACTGCAGAACCACCCTTTAAGGAGGGTGGCTTAAAACTCTGCCACTGCCAAAATTTCTATTACAAGGGCAAATCATGGTTACTGTATCTTTTATATAACCTCGATTTAAAGTATATTAAAAAAGCTAAAGTTCAAGAAGTCATCATATGACATTACATGGCACAAAAATGTGAGCTATTTTTTTCCTGTTAGCAGTCTGTAACACTTTGGGTATTTTGCTATAGTTCCTAATGAAAAAAAATTATAGAAGTTTATTTATTTTTAATGCAGTAATATATGGAGAAAATAACAAATTATGTAAACAAAAAGGGAAACTTGCTTGTTTTTCTTTAGTTTTATAAATTTGCTCTATAACATTTTAAAGGTACTTTCTTAATCAAGAAAAAAAGTAGATTTGAAAGATGTTTTCTTTTCTACTTGGACCAGCATCCAAACAGTATGTAAGTAATTCTAAAATATATCAGATCTGAAAGATCACTGTAGTAGGATATTCTGAAGTGGGAGATTGTAAACTGTTCACATAGTAGGATATTCTAAAGTGCTCTTGCAAATGAGAACTATGAAAGAAAAAAAAAGAGGAAAAAAAAAGAGTTATAGAGGACAAGTATCACAATATCAGTCTCTGCAGAGATCATGTTTCACAGCAGCTCAATGGGATTGTGTTCTGAATCACCCACAGCTAATAGTGGAGGAGGCACAAGCCCTGTAGCAAAATACCTGGACTGTTTTTAATCCCCTTAGAACTGCAGAACCAAACTGTGCTGCCCTTCCCTCAGTGACCTCATGAGCCAACACAGGCAAACCACACCTCACGCTCAGAAAGGGTGCTCCACAAGCTGGCATTAATTCCTGCAGGCAGCTGAAGGAAATGTCTCTCAGAAGAGAAATGTTTCACTCTGTTTGGTGCTGGCTCAAAACCAGGGTGCATTTCCTGAGCCCTGGGTGCTGTGTCAGGACTGCCACACCTGCAAACTTAATTATTGCAGTGCAAGCCAGGAAAGTTATGTATTTGAAGTTCATTTGTTAGAAATCTCATTAATGCTGTAGTTATACACGCCTCATTTTATCATAGCTTGTTCTGTAAGAAAGATGATTGTACAATGACTTGAGTTTTAGTTTGCTTTAGTGTTTTTTTTTTCTTTTTACATTTTGTACTGTCATGTGTTAAGTGTATGTCTCAATGGTGCTTTCTGTGACAGCTGGTGCCTGTAACTGGCCATGCAACAGAATCTCACATGTGAAAATAGCCAAAGCACATCCAGGATTGTTCCAGTTGCATGTAGGTGCTGACCAAAGACTATACCAAGTTAAACTCAGTGATTTTTCTTCTCTTTTGTTGAGTTTGGGGATTTTGAAAAGAGATGTTTTAAGAAAAAGAGCTTTCTCTTGAACATTTCTGTCAGTAAGACAACACTTTTCTTGCAATAAAGCTTATTTTGGGTTATTTTTTGTCCTTTTTTCCATTCAGAGTTAAACTGGTAATTGATTAAAGCAATAACCAATACTGGGGTCTGAAACCACATTTATTTGACATTATTACTTTCAGATATGGTTGTGCAAGTTCCATTAGGATTCAAAGCTGCTTCTGGGTAAAATGACTGACATCTACAGAAATGAAGAGACCTTTAGGGGTCTGATAAATACATACAGGACAGCACTGACTTGAAGGCTTAACAACTGTAATAGGTGGTTTAGAAGAAGGCTACTCTCGCTCCAAAATGGGAGCTTTCCAGGAAACACTGCAGGAAAAGCCATCAGACTGCACACAGCAGAGCATTTTGTCCTTTGTTTTCAAACTCTCAGGAGAGAAAGTAGTATCAACACTCACCCCTGACTTCTCTGAAGCTACAAATTCTGGAGGATTTTATTGGAAGGGTTTATTTACATGTGCTGTGCACATAAGTTAGATTTTTGTAGCTTTTCTTAAAAAAAAAAGGATTATCCTCAGATAGTTTCACTTGCATTAACTAATTACACAGTAAGTACAAGGTGCAGAAAAAAGTCTCTTTTCTAGAAAAGCAGCATTATCATCCACCATCGTAAATTCCACACGGCAGTTATGCACAATCCCGAAATAAGTCACTACCAGATTCAAATCCAGATGAAAAAAAAAATTGAATAAAAAGAAATCCCAAGGAAGAAATCCAAAACGTCTTTGCAATCCAGCCTGTCACAGCATATATTTCTATACCCATATCTCTAAATGCTGCCTTTTTACAGCTTCTAGTCTTTTAATGAGAAAGCTGACTACACATGCAGAGGTGTCCCAGGAAGCTACAGAGCCCCCAAGTCTGTTGCTAAAAGTAAAATTAAAACCTTGCTATTTAAGAGAGCCTGGAGTATCTCATGGCAGCTCAAACCAAGATTTTAGTGACTATTTGTAAGACCTGAGGTAGGCCTAGGCACAGGGACTTGTCTATACTTTGTAGTACAGACACAGGTTTGATTAAAGTCATTTAGCCTAATCATCATCATAAATTTTTAAAAAAGTAATTTACATTACTCGCATAAATATGTCTGGTTTGCCATCTTCAATCCCTCAGGACAAAGTTGTATCAAAGGCTCAATCAGGCCCATGCAATGCTTTGTACATGAACTGTTGGCATAGCTAGGCACGGGCACTCAGCATTCTAGAAAGGGCATGCACTGCAAAACTAAATACAGCAAAAATCTCACTGCCCTGAGTGTGCTTCTTTGTTCTTACCATGTGTAATAAATTAAGCTTACACACCTAAACTAAACTGAAGCTGCAGAACAGGCATGCCTTAAATCCAAGAAGAGGGCTGGGTTTATGAACTTCACTCTGAGGAGGTGGATATTCACACTTCCTAAAGCAGCAGGGAATGAAAACGTGAGAGGGAAGAATGGCATTTCATATCTAAGGTTAAATCCTTGGTCCCTATTGTGACTGTTCATGTGTTTGGCACCAAATTGCTGTAGCAGAGGTAGGAAGTAAGTTCCTTGCTCCCACAGAAGTCCAGAACTGGTGGAGGAGGTGGTTTCTGACAGGTTCCAAGAAGCCAGCCGCATGTCAGCATGGGTGGTCGCAGAGAGGTCTGACCTGTGTGTTTGGGCACGGTCTCCTCCCTGCCTGGGCTTGTCAAAAATGAGGTCATTACCCAAATCCTATGAAAATGTCAGGAAAAATACGACCCTCTCTAACACTGTCTTTTTTTGTGTTAGCAAGTCAGGCGTGGCTTTATTCTTGGCCAGGGGCTGTGAGTGTGGTTGTCAGGTTTTCAGCCTCTCCACTGAAGCTGATGCAAAGCTTTTTCACTCATACATTTT
This sequence comes from Leptocoma aspasia, assembly GCA_013399835.1. Taxonomy (NCBI): domain Eukaryota; kingdom Metazoa; phylum Chordata; class Aves; order Passeriformes; family Nectariniidae; genus Leptocoma; species Leptocoma aspasia. The sequence goes on along the minus strand of VXAX01006528.1, from coordinate 280,146 downwards.
TTGCAAGCAGTGAAATTATTGTTGGTTCCAAAAAACATAATTCTCTTCAGTAATTAGTGGTCTTTCCTCTGTTGGTTATTGATTTTTCACTCTTCATGCTCATTTGGCCCACATTTTTACTCCTTTTATCATCTTTTTCTCAGACAGGGAGTCACCAACTTTCCAGGCCTTCATCTCCTCTGTATCCTCTGGTTACTCCAACATCCTTGAAGTGCCATTGAATTTAGGATCCCAGATGTCCAATCTTCAACTCCTTTGGCTTTGTTTGTTGAAGCTTGTCAGGGTTAGTTTTAGCAAAATTAAGTTTTCAGTGATTTAAAGATCAAAGGAATAGTAAGAGTCTATGAAGAAACTTAAGTAGTGTAGTGCTGGCTAAAAGTGGTCTCTGCTTACAATTAACTAAAGCAACTAATTAAAAATTAGTTAGGAAAGTGATAGCATTTTCATTTCTACTCGTGGCCAAAACCAGACCTCCAGACACAAAGAATGCCAGCAGGAGCAGCTCTTGGTGTGCCATCCCTTTGATGCCCCAAAAAACACTTGTTACACAAGCAGGGTTGTTTTTGGTACATTTTAAAATCCTGTGACTAACCATGTTTTTACATAAAGTAAATATGCAACACTTTTCTGCAGTTTTGTCCAATTCTAGTATTTCTATATTGCTCAGATACTTACAGAATTTATAATTAGATATATATAAATATAATGTCTATTATATAACTATATTTATATTTGGTATTTCTGTGCTTCAACCTCTAGCATTTCCTGAACAATGTAGACTCAAAACCCCCTGTCAATTGCCACTAAGATTTGCCCCTGGGTAAGGGTACTAAGAAGCTGCCAAAAAAAAAGAAATACATTCAAAACCAAAACAACACAAATATGCACATGGCTAGACAGACACTCCCTCTTCTCTGCAATGATGAGAACTGATGAATTACTGTCACCACTACACCTGAATTCTGGAAATACTTGTAATTTTAGGCCAGATCACCAAACTCACAGCTGAAAATGAGCTGTGTTTCCAAGGCTTGGTTTGTGGTTTTGAATCCAAAGAATAAATGTGCATTCAAGAAAACGGGATCTGACCCCCAGTTTACCTTTTTAGAGTATTTTTAGAGAATTCAAAGAATTCATCATGTACCTAAGTGAGGGAAATGCAAAGGCCTCTCTGCGTTCTGTAAAATAATTTTCATATCTCCAGGCCTTGCTGCTGTTCATGTGGAGAGACCCCTACACAGGATGGGGAGGGGGAATATCAAATAAACATTTGACCATAACATTCAGATGAGCATTCAATTTTTTTGAAAAACATTAGCTTTAAGGTAAAAGTCAACATACAGAGCAACTATAACACCCAAAGGCACAGATTTCACTGTTGTTCTGTCTGCTCCAGAGAAATCATCCAGGAGAAGGCTGAGAGGAACTGACTAAAAACTTACCAATTCAATAGAAACCCTGCCAAGTAGTTCACCCCCAAGGTTAAAAGGTAATTGAACTGTTCTCCCCAAATCATATTACATTTCTGAAAGCCATGCATTCTTAAAGATCAGAAATAAAAGCAGCTTTGAGCATGCGGGGTTGGCATTTGAGAAGAACTGCTTCCCAAAGAAGTGCCACACAACAGTGGCAGGCACAAATGGCCTGAGTCAGATGCAAACATTTAACATCAACAAGGAAAAGTTGTGTGGCACAAATACAACACATCTGGTGTGCTGTAATTGGGTGGGAAGCTTAGATCATAATTTTGTGCACATATTTTTACCTGGGTGTATGCACAACCATAGAGAAGCAATGTCAAGAAGCAGATCTGGTAATTCTGAGACAAACTCTGGCAAAATCCAACAATTCTTCCCTCTTCCAAATGGGCTTTTAAACTTGTATAGCCTTCATATTCTATGCTTAATTTCTTAAAACTAAGATTAGAGTGCCAGCCCGTGTCTCCTGCTACTGAATCCTTCACACCCAAGTTGCCCTCATTTCCAGGCCCTATTTTTAGGGATAACCACAATCTTCAGGTCTAGAATGAAGTCTCCGATCCCACACCATCTGATAATCACAGAGACCCTTTTCCCCCTCAACTAAATTACTCATAAATTGTCCAAACACTAGTTTAACAATTTCTGTGTCACAATGTTGCATTTTTTTTTCTTATACTGTAAAATGGCAGCCAGTGTTTGGCTGGATGCCTTCTTTTCATGGCATTATTTCAAACATACCAGCTGGGAGACTGAAAACCCATAGTTAAGAATCAAGATTCAGCTTGAAATGCCTGTTGTTACATCTATCAAGTGTCTCACAGAGCTTAGATAAGATAAATTAAAACAAAACAAAACAAACCAAAAAACAACTACAGGATTTTTAAGGCCAAGCTCACTGCTGAGATACCTCAGCTCCCTGTCCTCAGCCTTGATCAGTGAGATTGATCACCAGACAGTTCTGCCAGCAGCAGCCACACCTCTGGAAAGTGCAGTGTGTTTCTCCACAGGGCTCTGAACTTTGTAGAAAAACCCTTTTCTGAATCATTCATTGAACCCTTGGACAGTCACAGCTTTTTAGGTTTTTTTTTAAATTTCAGCATGCCTAAAACTAAGTGAAATCCTTACACTGTGTACTGTTTTTACATGGACCAAGCACTGGGTGATGGTCTCAAATAGCTGCTCTTGAATTAGAGCTGAGATTCACTGGGATGGCTCCTGGTGCAGAATATCTATTAATATCACTCCATGGAAAATACCAAGTATACCAGACATGCCATTAATTAATTAATTAAATGGACTGAAATTCCTCTTCTTTCTTATCACATGATGCAAAGAAATGCTATTTCTAAGTGTTCCACAGAATACTGAGATCCATACAGTCCAAAACAAGCTGGTTTTTTTGGCTAAACAGCAGCTGTCAGGGAAACCCAGTTTCGAAGCCAAGATGGCAGCAGAAGATGACTGAAAATAAATTTTATTGTTATAAGCAACTTCTCAGCTGCTGAGAACACATATGTAAATTTTATAAAGACACACACACACTCTTAAAAATATGATAGTTTGCGGAATATGGAGCTAAAAACAGATGAGTCTGTCTTCCTGCTGGATGAACTGAGTTACACCCAGCACTTCCTTAGCCTAAACCTCCTTTCCCATGGAAGGGAGCCACGCTTGCTTCAGGCAGCACTGAGCAGAATGTGATTAAATGTGATTAAATGGCTGAGCTGGCTCCTGAGTTTGTGTTTGATGCCCTGGCTGCTCCTCTGTGTTCCCCAGCCTCCTCCAGTGAGAGGAAAACCGAGCTGCCCTTCCTCAGGACATGTGCTCCTAAGGAAGTACAGTCCAGAGGAAGGGCCCAAGGAAAACAAACCACAACAACCAAACCTTGAACAGAGCACCAGCAAAGAAAATTCATGAAAAGCTCCTGTTTCCATTCAACACTCATGAAAACATTGCTGCTGACATGAGTGAAAAAAAAAACCCAGCGAGTGACAACATGAAAAGGGCATAAAATGTGGATAAAACTTGGCATGGTCAATAAAAATAACCAAACAAACACAAACAACAAACCTGTCCTTTGTGGAAAGTAGTGGTTTTTTTAATGTTTCTGAAGTTCCAAGATGAACACAGACAGAAAATGGGGTCATATCTATTTATCCATAGAACATCTAGAAATGTTACAATCACAGTGCCAAATCTGCCTTCTCCATTGCCCAGACAATACTTTCCAAAATGAATAAAAATGAAATTTCTTCTATACATGAGAAGAAACCACCCTTAATTGTCAGGTTCTTTGTCTCCAGACTAAATACTGAAAGTATTTATTTTTATATAAATACTTTTTTTTGTGAAATAACCACCACCTTCTTAAAAAAGCTCCTTAGATTGGCTTTTGTTTAGTGTTGATACTTAATGAAGGAAAAAAAAACCCACTTCTTTTCTTAATCTTTCACTTTCAGCCATGCAGTAGCATACAAAGAACTGTGCATTCAGGTGTAGAATGCAGTCTGCTCCAAACAAAGTGGTTATGGGGACAACCAAGAATAAATATTCTAAAGTGAGCCAGAGAAAAAGTAAGATTTATTAAAAATCGAGAGGAAGCAGAATCTAGAATATGGCCCACCCAACCTGTCAAACCACCAAATTTCCAGTGATCAAATATCAAGCATTCCATAACTAAATGGTTTATATTGAAAAAAAAGAAAGAGACAAAAAACAGTGAGGAAAAAAAAGGCAAACCACTTTAAGCCCTTCCATAGTACAAAGTGCTTTAAAAAAAAATTAGTATGCACAGAAGGCCTTCATACACCCTCCTTGTCCTGATGTGTTATTTCCTTACAACACTTTTGATGTCCTCTCCAAAGCAGAACCCAGAACCACAGGATCTCGTTCCCAGGGATTCATCCTCTGCCAGTTCACTCCACTAGATCATTTCACAGCTACTCTCATGGCAGACACATAAATTTTCACGACTCTCAGCTCCAAAGCCGAGACGTGAGATGCCTCCAGCATTTTTGCAGGTGACCTTCTGTTCCTTTCTGTTCTGACAGGAGCATTTAAGTGCCTCAGAACACACCTGAAATGTGTGTGCTCCCACAGGTCAGAGGACCAAGTGGGAGAGTGAACAAATTTCTCCTGCATCTCATAAGAAACAGGAATATTTCTGTTTCTTAAAACAAACAAACAAACAAACAAGCAGCGTCCTAGAAAACTGCAGCCTGTCCCCCAGTAACTGCTCAGAAGTGGCTCACCTGGAGGACAAACAGCACCAATTTCCAAAACGTGTCAGACAATGTGACCTGACCAGCCTCACTTTTACTAAAACCATCGTGAAAATCTGAGAGCTTAGGAGGGACATTGTAATTCCTTCAAGCTCCACATACCACAGGGCAGTTTAAATGGTCTGTACATACATTGCAGTGAAGCCAGTGAGGCTGCACATCTTTTCCTGCTTTTGTTTAGATTTGGGAAGTATCTTCCCTTATGCTCAGGGACTGAAGGAACAAGCTGGTTTATATATTTGATTTTTCTTTATCAGAAACTATTAATTATCCCACAGGAATGTTTTAAAGTAGATAACAAAGAGAAATTTTAAAGTGTTAAATTATAAAGAAATTAAAAAAAAATTAGGTGTTTCTCATTAAAAGAAAGAGAAATTACTACTACTACTACTACTACTACTACTACTATTATTATTATTATTATTATTATTCACAGCAAAACAAACAAACAAACAAAAAATCCACAAACCAATCTGATTTGAATTCCAAATCTTCCAGTAAGTTGTTTCCTGGCATACAAGCTGAAACAAAATATGGTTAATTACTATCAGAACAATGACAAAACTACCAGTTCAGAGCTTATTGCCCTTTATTTAGAGACTGACTACATATAGCCAAAGCTACAGTAGGAGAAGATGGGTTTTATTACTAACCTAGTTTAATCCTGGGAAAGTGAAAACTTCTCGACTGTGATGCATTTGGAGTGATGGCACATGGATGCATTTGTAAAGACAGACTCCAAAACCACAAATTAATGCTGGAATGTTTTGTGTCCGGGGCAGGATGGGTTTTCTAGGATGACTGATGGGTTTGAGGGTTGGCCAACAGGATGGAAAAAGTGAGATCTGTCCTCTGGCTAGAGAGGAAATCGTAACCTTACACTTCCAAGTCTCAGCTGAGAATCCAGCTTCATTTTTCTAGATCCTTACAAACATGGCAAGAACATTAAAACTACCCCCAAGCCCTCCAATACAATGAAAATAAAAATTCCATGAATAAAGAGTGCTCAGAAAGGTTTGTCATGTATTTGCCAAAGGCTGAACTTCCCTCATAATTCCTGCCATGCCTGAGTTACTACTATTACTGCTTGAAGGGTACAGAAAGATTTTAGTGAGAACAAAGACTGTTAACAACGCTCCATAAAATGAAATCTGTATGAGGTTAGCCAAAATCCCACGTGAAAGCCCACACTAGTGTGTGGTTAGCCTTGATTCCACCTGTTAATTCTGCAAGTAGCTGTCCTTGGTTGACTCTGCAGTGCTGTTTGCTCCTCTCGGCAGGCACTGTGCTTTGACCTGCCATGATTTCCAGGTGCTTAAACCACAAGCCTGACTTTTGTGCTGATGTTTTTGCACCTTATCAAATGGTTTTGATTCAATTTTTCCTTCAGCACTGCTACCCATGAGAGAGGAGCTGCATTAAACTGCCCCCAGGGTTTACAAAACATGCAGGTTAACACTGGATTATCTGGCACATTCTCTTGCACAGGTGTCCCACCCCTTACTTGATGTGTAGTTTTATTTAATACTACTCTAAATGTTGTTGTATGCAATTGGTAACAGCAGTACAACGGAATTCTTGAAGAGTCCCATATAATTTGCAATGCTGTGGTTAAACCATCCAGCCAGACAGCTTGGTCTGAAAAAATGAGTAACCTCACAGGGCCAGGAGTGAGGATATTTCAAGGCTAATCCCAGCTCTTTAATTTTCAGCCAGAGCCTGTGGAAATACTTTGCTCGTGACTGACTCCATGTTACCATCTGTTTTGCATAGACAAATTTAATTGCAGAGATGTTCCAAGATTTAGTAGCTGTAAAACTGTTCAACAGAGTGAGAAAGTTATTTTCAAGCTAAATTAACTTGAAAATGTGTCTAGTGCTACACGATTCAGTTTCGTTCAGTACTTAAAGGAGCCAGTACCTGAACATTTCAGGATGACACAAAGAATTTTCTCTTGTCCAGCTCCCACCTTTGTAGTTGGAAGTGGCAGACAGTTGTCTTGTTCGTTACTTATGAAGTAAAATTCCCTATTGGAATGTCACAGATCACTCTATGGGACTAGATGGGACATGCCAGTGTGTTCTAACATCTGTTCTCTCTCTGCCTGCAGCATTTCTCCCTTCTGCTCTCTAAGGTTAGCACAGCTGCAAAGAGAAAAGCATCACCCAGTGTGTTATGAAATGGTCACTCGCTGCTAAGAAGGCTGCTTGAACTCATCAGGCAGCTTCTGCCTGAAGGTTCCTACTTCTCTTTGGAGCAAAACCACAGCATTTCTTCCCACAGGGCCTGGCAGAGTTAATATTAAACTCTTCACCAATCCAGTCAAAATTATATTAAAAATATATATAGAAAACAATGTTATTATGCTGATATTAGTTGTTTATTCAAAGTTCTAAGTTGTTTAATGAATGAAACCAATGGAACAGTGCAGGAAGAGTGGATTTGACCGTGCAGCTTCAGGCTTTACATGAAATGCTGAAAGGCAGTGGTGCCACCTGGTGATACGATTTTAGCTGGAACTCTTAGAAACTGCACAGGAATAGGATTTCCCTCACTAAAAATGATGTCCAGTTAGCAGGAGTTTTATTATCGCTGTGGATGGATCTGAGGGGCTGCCAGGGGAGGCACCTGGACATGGAACCTCAGGCTGGAGTTTGTTTTGGCTGCAGCTCAGCAGGGTCAGTTTTCCCCAGACCCCAGGGAGCAGGATTGTGAGGCAAATCTCCCAGAGCTAGGGGCTACTGCCATACTTTGCTGTCAACAGGGGTGAGAGGGCTCTGAGGGCCACAAGGCCGGCTGCTTTACTTTCATTTTTACATCACTGTTAGCAAGGCAGAGCAGGGTGACATTTCCCTGCAGGCCTTTTCTGTTCTCTCTGTAGATTGGCTCACAACTCAGAGACCTTTAGAGGAAGGTGTGTTGAAAAGTTTAATTTAACAAGGCCTGCCAGTGTAAATCCTGAGGGACTCCCTTTCCCTGCTGCCTGTTGTGTTGTGAGGTGCAATTAAAGCTGGCTGTGCCGGCAGGGTTCAGAGAGGGTTCCTGGAGATAGAAAAGCCAAGGTTTTCTGGAAGAGACAGCAGGCAGATCACAGGGGAGACAAAGAAATTGCTCTGAGGTTCCTTTTGCTGCTCTCAGGTCAGAAAGGACGGGGTGTGAGGAGTCAGCACAGGCTCACCTTGGTGACTTCTGCTGGTGCAGCTGCCAGCAAGCCCAGAGGAGCCCCAAGGATGGAGCAGAGTCTGTCAGCACCAGATGCACCTCCGGGCGCAGGAAGCCTCCTGTACTTCAAGAAAAACATTTTCCCTGCTGCTGTTTCTCCATTTTCTCCTTCTGTGTTAACACTCAAAGCTTTGGACCAGCTCTCCCTGTCCTAAACACAGGCAGCGGCCTCCACCAGCCCAGTCCAGAGTTAACTCTGGAAATGTGTTTTGCAGCACACAAAGGTAGAATGGCAGGAAGGATTTGAGATGCACCATTGCTGCCTGTGTGCAGCAACTGCCCTGAAGCCTGGCTCCCACCCCAGCTGAACACAAACCAGGTTTTGGGATTTACAGGACCCCACAGGGGTGTGTGAGAAGCATAACTAGGCTGGTGAAGAACAAGCACCAAGGTGAAGGGTGTCCTGCTCCCCTGTTTTAAAACAAAATCACAGCAGTCATTCTCTGCAGTGTGAGCTTTCACCCTCTTGTACAGTGATGGGATCGACCTTGATCAAATCCTCATTTTTTACCTTCAAATGCATGCTTGAGGTCACTAAGGTATGAATTCCACACAAGGTAATGTCATTATTCAGATCCACCTCTTCACACTGCTCCAAGCAAACAGGAGGATCTAGAAGAAGCTGCTACAAACCTTCTCTGCCTCTTTGCAGAATAAACCAGGGTAGAGCCAATGCCATGGGAGCTCGCAGGGTATTTTTAACAAGGTTTCCCTTCCCAGCGGCCTCCAAACCTCACTCCTAAGGCCACGACTAACAGTGGATGTGCAGAAGAGCTCTGAATGCAGCAGGGATTAAATACCAGAACTGATCAGGTTATTTTCAGTATTCCTTGGGACTTTAACAACAGAACCCAGTTTCTTTATGCTTTTAAACTTCAAATTTTCAGTACTTTTTAGTGGAATGTACTGAAGTTAGGGACAAACATCTCTTGCTTACAAAGTAACTTTGCAACACTCTGAGAAGCCGTTTTGCTAACACACTTCAGTCCCAGTGGACTTCTATTTTAATGGGAGAAAAAGGAATTTAAGAGGATCCTTCTCTGTATTCAGGGGCAAAATTAATTGGAACAGACTTTCAGATACCACCATTGCAGCTGAGACACACCAGGGGCTGAGGATGGGTCTGAGCTGTCTGGCAAGTCATGGCAGATTTTACAAGATTAATTTCTTACGCATCAACTGCTGTTTCTAGACCTGTCAGAGGCAAACATTCCTCTCCAAAAAACAACATGGTTTTGGTCTTATATCAGACACATGAATTGCTTTAAGTTCCACTGGTCCTGTGCAAATTCCACTACAAAGGTAATTTTTAGATGGATGCAATAAGCATATTCATGTCAGGAACCAAATCCAGCACTAATCTGTTAAATTATGAACATTATACCCCTCCCACAAAAAAAAAACAAAAAAAAAAAAGAAGAGCAGCTTTGTTAGACAAGAGTTGTATTGAATTCACTTCTTTTATTGCAGTGACATCCCCCTGGTACAAAGTATTAACTGCAATAATTACGTTAAAACATTAGAAAAGCATTTGTGTGGGACAGTTACAGTACAGTGTCAAATCTTACATCCTCAAACCAAGTGGGCCAAAACCCACTAATGCTCAAATATTTTAAATTATTTTTAGGTTTTTTTTTAAATATGTAATGTCAGAAAAAAGCATATAAAAAGAATGTATGTAAAAGGAAACCTAAATACAAGTGAACAAATAAATAATTGATTTTCACCAGCTATTATTGTCTTTCTAAACCCATACAAAGGAACCTAATCTATAAGAAGGTATGAATTGCCATGTGTAAGTGATTTAATTTTCCATGTAATTAATGATGATTGGAACATAAGTAAATTTGGTGTCAAAATCAAAGCAGGAGTTGGAGTGACTGCCACTGACATCTGTTGCAGACAATTACCCTTAACTGTTCAAATTTAAGTGAGCAAATAATCTTGGAACTTGCCCTCATCCCTAGTAGCATTTAGTGGACTCCTGAGAGTGCATGTGAAAAGCATCCTACGGTATTTCACAGACATGACCTTAACTATCCCCATTATGCATATTTAGATATACTTTATATAATTTTATACACATATATGCATGTATACACACACTTCATTTGGTTTCTGTGTTGTGTTACAGATCACAAGCAATGGTTTCCTGAATGGGCAAATAAACCTTTTTAAGTAAGTGTACCTGTGCACGTTTTGTTTTTGTATTTTGTTTTAAGATAGCAGCACTAAGTCCATGCCATACTGTCCATCTACTCAAAAGAAAGTTACCCACAAAACAAGGAGAAATGTGGCAATGACTCCATATGCACAATGTGACAACCTTATCCCCTACAAAACTCTGTAAAACCTGTGATTTATGTTGGTAAGTTTGATCCACATCCCCTCACCTGGAAGGAGACATCACTTTGACCCCACACTGTCTGTTTTGTCTTACAATGTTTTATCATAACAAGCTGGGTTCATGCTGGCATCAGTTATCTCACACTTAGCAGCAAGACATGCATGTTTGTTTTTCTTTAGAAGTTTTTCAAAAGTGAAATGATTCCATAGTCTCAAATCCAATTGACAGAAACAGCAAAAAAAAAAAAAAGAGAGAAAAAAAAGAGGATTTTTCGCAGTTTACCAAGAACTTGACAACAGTGTACACTGCACAGTGTATTTTTATCTTTAATCACAAGAAGTTGAAGCTCTACCTTGCCACACAATGATTATACTTTGTCCTTCAAAAGGAACAGTTACATTTCAAATTGATCCTGTACTTAGCAAAAAAAAAAAAAAAAAAAAAAAAAAACACCCCCCCAAAAAAAAAAAAAAAAACCCAAAAAAAAACCCAAAACAAAAAAAAAAAAAAAAAAAGAAAAAAAAGAAAAAAAACCCAAAAAACCTTTTCTGTGCATCCTTAAATGAAAAGTCACTCACCCACTGGTAAACTGATCCAGTAGCATGTCCAATGCTAATATCAAAAGCTTGTGAAATGTTTTTAGGCAATCCTTTCTATGAAAAAAAATACTAGGAATTTAAAAAACAGTTCACATTACTAACCTTTATACAAAGGCTCAAGTGAAATTTCTTTTGCAGGTGTTTGTAGTAGACTAAATTATGAACTTTCCAAAATATACAATGAAAGGGCACACAAGACTGGCAGTTTCTTTATTGAACATAGAAAATGTATAAAGTAGGATGTATGGAATAGATCAAAATTGCTAGACGATCAAACCTGAGTATTATTTAATAAGACTAAATTCATTTTCTGACAACTGAATGAATTGACCTAAAAACATCTCCCCTAAGAACTTAGTGGTCCGTTTAACCATTTGTTGAAAAATGCACGAGAACTGCAGCTTTTACATTTCATACTGGATAGCACAATTCCACATAGTGTTTACTGTTTTCTGTTAGATAGCATCACATTGCTTATATTATCCCCATTCAAGCCTTAAGTCGAGTTTTATTTCAAAAATAAGTTGAAAGTGACACTGAAACATAAGAGGCCAAGAACTAGGACAGGTCTTTTCTTCTATTTCCTTCCAATTTGTATTAAGGTAAGAAGCCTCGGCCAGAAAGATGAGCTTGATTTCACAGCAGAGCTAAGACTAAGAGGATACTACCCTCTGCCAAGGTAGATAAAATTAGCTGTCTCAGACTACTGCCAAAGTAGCACACACTGTGAAATCTCAGAAAAAGAACCCTCTCTACAAGCAGAATTAGTTTTATTTTAACTGTTACAAAACTTAGTGACAGTAACAGCAGGGATTCACTTTAGTTCAGTTGACCTGCCCCAATTCTCACCTTTAAATCTAACAGATATAATAATAAAAAAAAACAAACAAAAAAAACCCAAAAAACTTTCTGATGATAGAAAACATACAGTACTAAGAACTAATAGCCCAATGGAAGACTGAAAAGCAGCATTCGTTTTTATTGTAATATGGAATAGACTAAAAACTAAAGGAAGTCTGATCGAAACTCTTAGTTGAAGGCAGATTTTGACATTCTATATAAATTTACAAAATAGGATGTATGGGTGAGATTTGGTTAATTTCAGAAGGCACCTCAAGGCTAAAAGGCTTTTATAAATCTATAATCCTTTCATTGATCAAAAATACAACATTTTATTGCTGCTATTCAAATAGCAAACAAAAAGCTCGTCTTGTTCTTCAGTCTAACAAGGAATCCTCCCCCATTAAGCAAGATTAAATTACAGAAAATATAGAATAAAACTGAAGATGTCACAACTTTAGAAATACAGTGACTTTCCTTGTGTGCTTTCAAGTCAGTGAAATAGTGAAAGAAGAGTCACTTTTTGCCTTTGTGATGTTAATGAGCTATAGACCAGGCAGCCACTCTCCCCTGGGCACTGCAGTACCATTTTCCATCACAGCTGTGCCACGGGCAGCACTCTTAGGAGTAGAAGGTGAGGACACTCTGATGGTTCCCACGAACGAGGAGGATTGGTGGCAGATCTTTGGACAGAACTTCCAGCCAGGCCATGTACAGTGCACTGGAAACTGCCCCTTTCCGTGCCACTGGCAAGCTCCTGCAAGCCACAAGGGAAACAACTTTCACTGCTGAGAAGAAAAACCTGGCCAGGTGCAAGTCAGATTGTAATAAATAGGACAGATGATTCTAGAAAGATCTACATGTTAACTCAAATTTCCTAATCTTTTTTAATTTTGGTTTTTTCCCCCCATCAGAATTCATCAGTTGAGAGTCTGTATCTGAAACATCACAGGCATTTATATCTTATTTCCCCCTCACTTTTGGCCTGTTAACACCATTTAATATTCAGGCAGCTTCATGCACAATCCTCCCAAGCTGAGGACATTTTCCTCATCTTCAACATTTTAAAACACAGCAGTAAGAAACCTTCAACCTACAAAAAAAATCTGCCTCTTGCCTGTTCACACCAAAAGCAATCCCCCAAAAATCTGTGAGCAAGATAATGACCAAATTTTGTCTAGAAAGGTCCACTAGAAAAGGAAACCAAAGGAAGGACTTGAGAAAGAGGGGAGTAACTGCACACAGGGGTAGAAAGAATGTGAGAATCCTGAGCTGCACCATGTATGCAGAGGTTATCAACTAAAGCAGCATAATCAAAAGCACAACACTAAAAAGGACATTGTTTTCTTCAGCAGAATAGTGGCTCCATACTTCTAATAAATAAATACAGCCAGCACTGAAATCTTGAATATTTCTATATTTCAATGCCAAGGCAAAGTCTTGTTCTTGATCTATAATTACATTTATATTTCAAATTACAGCTCCATATCAATTCAGGTAACACCAAGAATTCAAATAATTTACTTACATGACAATTATGTTAGCTGTATTTGAATGTTCTTTCAGCAACTCGTTTAACCTAATCTGTCGGTAAGTCTGTAAATAAAATGAAACTTGTTAGGAACAGCTTTTATTTAAAAACTAGAAAAATTAAAAGAAAACCCACAAAACAACAAAACAGTATTACCAACTGGAATGAGTAATTAATAAAAACCAGGTACTTCCACCTCAGTGGGGAAATTTGTTCTCATTATCAAAAACCTATGGTTGCAGGGTGGGGAAAAAAGAAAGCAGCAAGCTTAGAATATGGAAGTAAGGCAAGTGCTGCCTCATTACAGGATGCCATTTAATTCCTCATGCAAAGAAACACCTGAGAAGAAATACTTTTGTGTCTCTGTGGTGCACAATAGCTTGGGGAAGGTGTCAAACCTTTAACTGCTCCTCTGTACCACAGTGTTGTTTAGTTTTAGTGGTGTTTTTTTTTTTTTTTTAATAATGAAGCAAAGAACATTACTTGGTCAGAAAAAAAAAAACACACAACATCTGGCTATAGACTAAGTGATTTTAAACAACTGCTGAAATACTGCAGGAAAGCAGTCTGGCCCCTGCTCATACTCAAATGCAGAATCTTTTTGCTTTTGTGACCCATCTAAGTGGTTTTAGATGCTACTTTTTATCTGCTACTCATAGAAACTGCTATGGAAGAGAGAGAATAACAGGAATTAACTCATTGTTATCACAACCACAAATGAAGCAGGAGAAGGAAGTTTTAACTGACGTAACATTTAAAAAAAACCAGAACCTTTGTTTTGTAAAGCTCAAGCTCATTATCTGTTATCCTCCATGGTTCATCCTCCTTCATTTTATCTGCAACTTCTTGCTCTTTATCATCCTCGTGAAGTCGGAAGGGCTCTATCATTTCCTCAAAAGCTGCAATACTGGAAGGATTAAATGAACAAACATTAGAGCAGATATGAGTTTTTATGTCAAAAATTATTTTCATGGTATCAGAAATTGAGTTTTATTGCTATGTAAAAATGAAATTTTTTCCCCCCATGCCTGTTGCAGTTAGAACATCAAATCAGCTTTTTGCACACGCAGACACTGTGCTTCAGCGAACAACTCACCATACAATCCAAACTTTACTCAGTTCAGAAATTTACCTCTAATTTTAAAAGCTGAACAGTACCATCCTTAAAAAAATGGACAAAAACTAGGAGCAGGTTCTTCAACTTTGAAGGAGGAGGAATTTACACGTTACAGGAAAAACCAGCTATCAAGTCTCATTCCATTGCTGTTAGGATTCTGGCTTTGATCTTTTTACTTTGTTTCTTTTATCTCTTTCCAGTACAGTCCAAGAGCCACATTCAAATGAAAAAAAACCAGATATCTAACTTAGTCTTCCTGTTGCACTTGGAAAAATATGAATACTTTGAATTTACCAGGACTTTAGAGCAAGAACTTCAGAATAAAACCTTCTGAAGATCAAGCAGGAATTAATTGCTGCTAGAAAGAACTCATGTTACCCTACTTTTTTACCTACATTTTCTCCAGGAAATACCCACATTACAAACAAAACATCTTTGTATCTAGTCTTGGTGATCTTTACTGTACAATGACTTCACCTTAATCAAAAGAAAGAAAACAAATGTGATCTGCTATTCTTTGGCTGACCAAAAAGGAGATCTAATAATAACATTACTATACAGCACAGCACCTGTTAAAAATTAATCTTCTTCCACTTGGTTTGTAGCTGTTATTAATACCTAAATGGTATTTAGAAATATTTTAGATATATTGTGGGGATGTATCCACAGAGAGAAAGTAAGATCTTTCAGTAGAAATAATTCGTGGATCACTTGTATTAAACAAAAGTAATTCCACATGATTCTAGGATCTCAACTGTGATGCATAAATTGGGTGCTACTCCATCAGAGTTTACACCTTTCACAGCAGCAGGCTCCTGGAAGCTGGATATCCAAGAGCAACAGACTGCCAGAAATATTTTGTTTTCCTATGTTTTAGTTGCTCAATGTATTCTATACATTTAAGAAAAAATGACAAAAAAGGGTACAGATGAACTCATATTAACTTTAGCATTTAGCCAAGTTCTAAAATAACATTTCTGAATTTCCATGGCATATGAAGACTTTTCAGATAAATGCATGCCCATATAAAAGATATTTTTACAACTTCAGCATACTCAAGAAGGCCTGAAGGGAAAGGAGGATAATGGCAAAGGAGGATATTTTTAGATTATACACATTCTGTTCTAAATTTGTGCTGAAAGCCATCTACAATTAATGGTTTTTTGAACTTGGAACTAAGAAATCATATGTATGACCATTCCTGTGTACATTTGAAGTCCAAGCAAGTTAAAGAAGAAAGAGAAAAAAAAAAAAGAAAAACCCCAATCAGGCTATTTCAAGACCAAGCTTTGTTACACTAAACTAAGACATTATGAGATTCAGACCATGTAAGTTTTGGTGAACATCTCTCTTCTTAAAGAAGATTGCTCCAAACAATTCAGGGTTTTTTTGACTTCGTTTTTCTGAATTCAGTATTACAATCATCTAAGGGCCAGAAATTCAAAGATACAGATTTCTTATATTCTTGGACATGGGAGTTATTGTTAGTTAATTTCCCACATTTTCTGTGAAACACAGGATCTTCTGTACCATAACGTATGTAGGAAAGAATTAAGTGTTCTAAATTAAAAACATCACAAATTCAATGAACAAACAAGTTGTGTTCTGAGACTTACTTTTCTTTCTTTGGCTTAGTATTAATATCCCCAAGGACCATAATATCTGAGAAGTCTATCCGAAATTTGCTGAGCAAAGTAGCCATCCTGCATCAGGAAAAAAAGCCTTTATACATGATCATAGTTTTAATTATTCAACAGGTTTAACAGATAGATGTCTGGTAATAAAAACCACTGGCTTAAGGAACAGAGAAAAGGCATCTTAAATGTAACAAGGATAACAATCAAACTGACTTGGCATAGGACTACAAATCAACAACATGCTTTGCAAAAAAACTCAGTTTTATGGCTTTAAAATAAGAGAAGAGCTCTCTCTCAAAGATAACATCAGAAAATATTTTAAAATAATGTCAGGTAATACTGCAGAAAAATTAATTTGAGGTAACTCATCCAAAAACCATCTGGGGGAAACAAAACCTTTTTTTGAGAAAGGCAACAGAACATGATCACACCTCCAGCAAAGAGCAAGTGAAATAAGCCAAGTAGGAAGAGAAAGTAATCCAGTGTGTAACATGCTGTATTAGCATTTCAATTTGAATTTTTAAGGCAAACTTACGCCCTTCTGTCATGATCAATCCGGTTTATTTTTCCACCAATGAACACCCTGATCTTGCAGTCCTTCCACTTCTTCTTGGTTGTGATAAGGTAAGGAATCAACAGTGTCAAACCTGTGTTTTGAACAGAATTTCGGACAAATTTAGAAATCTGCACTTCGTTAAATAGTACAGATTTTACATGGACTGACTGACAGATATCTATTAACAACTAATCCAGAACTACTCCAATTATTTTTTTTTATATCAACATTTAAAGCTTTTTAAATTATAAAGCACATTACCTCCATCATCGAAGAGCCACCAGACATCAATATTGCTCTTGCCTTGTTTCTTCTGGAACTGAGAACTGGCATCAAGAAGTCTTTGGTCAGCCATGTTTAAAGGAGAGGATGAGCTCTTTGAATCTGGAAAAAATATATGGTGCAATTTTGGTTTTGAAGTGTTTTGCTTAATTACCTTGAAAATCATCAAATGCAACTCTTTACTATTTTGTGATATTGGCTACTTTTAAATTAAAATTTTCCTTTATGCCCTCCAATCCAACTCCAAATTTTGATTGACTGGATATAAACTGAACTGGCTGTATTCAGGGTGTCTAGAGACTCATAATTTCAGCAGCTGAAGTCATTTAGCAGGCATCTGAGAAATAAAGGATGTGTGAGGTCTTTACAGAGACATTTGCCTGGACAATTTAATTAACTTTGCTCCAGAGCTTTGGGCCATGCACTCTACCTCTTGCAAACAGCAGAATTTCTCTAAAAATATGTAGGTAACTGATTTTACAAGTAAATGTCATGTCCTAATAAATTCTTTCTTTAAATCCAGTTTTCTTTAAGCATGTGGCGAAATTAAAAGGTATTTATGCATACTGGGCCCTTTTGCAAAAAGTACTGTTTTGCATAACGAAGTTATTTGATTCACTGAGAAGGAGACAGTAATAGCATTTTCAGTTAGAATAATACAGATCCCTTTTTCTGAACTGCAGAAAAAAATCCCTAACCTCTTTCTCTTAATTAAAACCTCAGTCTGAGCAAAAGCCAGGAATCTGACATTTGTCTCCGTTCTTATTTTATTAGGAATTTTTTAAATTTAGAGCACATCTGTGACTGATTTACATTAATATACTGCTTTATTGCATACTGGGACTTCTTCCAAACTGCCATCTTGTGCTTCAAGATATAATCTCATTTTCCATTATTAAAACACAAAAGCTTCTAGCTGCTGAAATTACGAAGAAAATGTCAAAACAGTTCAGATGAATTGCAGGTAAGGCAAAAATACCTGATTAACTCAGAACAAGTAAGTGAAAATTGCTCAGGTAATTTCTCTAAATGCTGATTTGAAGAACTACTTTGCATTATTTCAACATATCCACCTCACTGAGTAGCTGTACTGAGCCTTTATTTTCAGGATATTGAACTATTTCCAAATAACAGAGCAACAACCATGACTTTGGAAGGTACACTGAATAAACTGAGAGCACTTCTACTACACCATCAGAGGGTATTTCCTGAGAAAAGCAAGGACCCAGACAGACACCTGAGACACAGAGCTGAGAAAGCAGAAAGGTCCTGAACACATTTCAAATGTTACTTTAAGAGAAGAACTTTTAAATTATTTTTTTTTAATTCCTTTCTCAGTAGCAACTTCATCTGGGAATTTCCACAATGTTGTTTTTTTTTTCACAGCCCAGTCCCTAAGGATGAAGTACATTCTAAGGCAGATATGAAGAAACAAACAAACATTGCATGATTACTATTTTCCTCTCTGGTACTTGGGTGTAGAAAGAATTACAAAAGGAAAACTGAAATCAACCATGTGAAAGAATGATTTAACACAAAAAGATGGAAAATGCCTGCCTTTATTCAACAGTGGTTGTGTTGGAGTCTTTCCATCCTCATCCTCCTCTGGAAGGTTTTTAAAGATACAAAATAAAAACGTTAATTTCCCTTGTGATATTAATGAACACAATACAAATGTAAATTTAAAAAAAAATCAGAAAATAAAGATATGAAATGAAGCGGAGAAAAGCACACAAATGCAGACTACCAAATCCTAAGATTCATTTTTACTTAAAAAAAATTTATATATACCTCTACTACCCATATAGCTACTAAGGCTTTTGCTTTGCAAGAAAAGAGTAAAGTAGTTTATTGTCACGTCAAAGTATCTTGAATGATTTGTATCTGTTAATATGCACATAATATTCTGGTCTGAAATTAAAAAACCTCCATAAATTTAGCAGCCTTCCAATCACTTGTAACATACAGATGTGGGGCACAATCCTCAAGCATTTTTTACTGTGTCTCAAACTCAGTAACAAAAAAAAAAAATCCACTGTAAGCCATTGCTTACTACCTGGTTATTTAGGGGGCTAGAAACAAATATTTATTTTACATACTGGTAAGATCTGACACAAAGTACTTAAGAGATTTGACATCAACATCTATAAAAGCGTAACACTTCTATTCCACGGACAAAAAAAAATACCCTAAATAATCCCTGGGCAAAGAGGGAGAGGAACTGAGGAGGAATGAGAGAAAGTGAGAATTCAAGGTTCATTGCTACCTAGTAGTTACCTTTGCGTGGAGTGGGAGTTCTTTCACTGGATGATGGAGCAAAAGCTATGGAAGTGTCTGTCTCAGACTTCTTGCTATAATCCAGTTTTACTATGACATCCTTGGTGCAGGGGGACTTCTCTTGGGATGATAGCAAATCTTTGTGAAAGCAAAAAACCTATTAGAAACCACTGAATTGTTACAAACAGTATCAGCAGAGATATGTGCCTGTACTGAGTTGGTTTAAAATTAATTATACGCTGCTGCAACTGTTAGACCACAGCAAAGAGAGCAGGAGGGGGGGAAAACCAACACAAAAGTATTCTGTGAACTTCTTCAGAACACAGAGGCTCCTCCTCTGAGCAGAGCTGTCATTTTCTGTTACTTTTCCAGGCTGTGGATTGCATGCCCAGAGTCTAAAAACAGAACTAGGTAACACTGTGGAACTACAACTAGAAGAGAGGAAAAATAATCACTTGGTGAAATGTTTTCCTTTTCTGCTTTTAACTCCGAGAGGAAGATGAGCCTTAGGCACAGCACAGACCAGGTGTGCTTGTCTCACTGCCAAGCCTTTTTTTGCAGGTTTAGCTTCTGGGGAGCAGCTGTCAGAGCTGAAGCAAACTCACACAGTCCCCAGTGGGTACTGAGATCCTTCTGACACCTTGGTGTCACATTCCCAGTTTTCTCAGCAGTGTTGTGTCCACACTGCAGGTTCACTCCTTGCCATTTCTCACATGGTGACAGGCTCCCCTGACTCTCTCCAAATATTAAAACATTCATCTTTTCCAGTGAAGGAACCTCCTCATTCAGGGGGATGCTCCTCCTTGTGTCACTTCTCCTCATGGCAGCAGCATTGTATGGAGCAAGCCACAAACAAATTACACATTATCCAATCAGGACAGCTGCACCAAAGCTCACAGGCTTGGAATTTAACTAAAATTACACCATTCCACTTAAGAACACTACTCAGAAAACATAACCAAGTCTTCTACATAGAAAACCTTTCCAAATTTGAATCAGACTACTCAGGAGTCCCTAAACTAGATTGTGTAGGGGTTGGCAGCCCACACCAAACTCAATGGCATTCCTGCATAATGCAGTATTTGTTGTGATTTTCACAATTTCTGGCCTTGAGCCCCAAATATTTGATGCCAACTTGCCAGCATCACTAATTAGTTTCACGAAAGTAGCAGATCTTCTGGAAGCAGCTGTATACAATTTGCAAGTACAAAAAAGGTGAAATACAGAAAACCTGAGTTCTGCTGCTGACCACGAGTTACTATCTTACAGTTCAGACTTACTAATTTCACTGAATTTTGTTGTACCACAGCAATGGTGTTTAGTTGATTTTTTTACTGAGCTTTAATATTTTCAGAATGCAGTTTTAGAAGGGAATTAGAACAGCAAATTCACCAGATGGAACAAAGTCATACCTTGGCCCTGAAGGTGAGAAATGTCCAGGCCCTCCTTGAGGCGAATGACAACTACACCATACTGAACATCAAAGGCATCACTAAACAAAGGGACAAAAAAAAAATCTTTTAAAGCTATTTCTTTTCCAAATGAAAAATGCATCCCCCTGAACAAATTCCAGTGATTAAGCACAGCCACTGGAAGTCCCAAATTATAAATTTGCTTTAGAACGTCAGTTTCAATTCGAAAACATGAACAGAACATCACTTTAGGAAAAATAGCATTTAGAGAGGATACCTGTTCCTTCTCCTCCCTCTCTCCACTGTGTAAACAGGGATTAAATAAAATCAATATTAATAAATCACTCAAGTTCTGCACAGATAGTAAGATACACCAATAAATACACATTTTTATCTCCATCCATCAAAAAAGGGATTTGAGTAGATCTTTTGGGTCCAAGAACTAAAGATTTCTGACATATTTCCAAACGGTTTGGGTATTAAAAACACCTAAGATGATGTAATTTAGTATCAAATTAGCTGTACATTAGCTATAATGTGTCTAGTCCCATTACATCTGATAAAGTTGAAACTCACTCCAGTCAAAAATAAAGATGCAGAACTTCATTACTGTAGAAAAGAGCAAAAACCCTGAATAAATTGCTGAGTAAAAGTGGAGTAAAATTAGTAACAACCCCACCCCCAAAATATAAGACAAGATGAACTTAGCCATATCATAAAGTTGGCATTAGTTATTAATCACCATCCTTTACA
This sequence comes from Leptocoma aspasia, assembly GCA_013399835.1. Taxonomy (NCBI): domain Eukaryota; kingdom Metazoa; phylum Chordata; class Aves; order Passeriformes; family Nectariniidae; genus Leptocoma; species Leptocoma aspasia. The sequence continues at coordinate 258,811 of VXAX01006528.1, read as the reverse complement.
TTTAAATACCTCATTCAGTACAAACAACCATAAATCAGAGAACTCCCTCCCATATAATTTCCACAGACAGAAATTTCTCAGGATTTCACTAATTAACACTTCCTTTTAGAAGTAGTAAGACTTGATTAGAAATATTTGAAGTATCAATGTATTCTATAATAAGTGCAAGAAAAATTGAGGTTGATTTAAGATCTGTTTTGTCTATTAGTGAGCATTAAAATTTCATTATTTAGTGTGTTAGATTTGCAGAGATTAGATGTGTTTCTGTTGTGTGCTTCAGAAACTTTTAGTTTTCCAGAAATACATTTGACCTGCAGTTATTACCTCCTGAGGTTTCTTTAGGGATGTGGAGAACCACATGACTTGCTGACCTTGACAGATCTTCCTGCAAAAACCATCCCAAAATAAAATAGGAAAAAAAAGAAAAACTAACCAACATGTTTCCTTATTTTTCCACTGTATTTGGTGCCCCTGCTTTTCTCTTAAAGACCCTGGGTAAGATGACTTTTTTTTGGTCCTTTCCTACTATCTGCCTGTATAAAGCCTAAAGCCCCAGTCTCTCTCTCTTTTAAAAGCAGAAAATGAGAAGTATAAAGCACAAAGGAAGTGGGTTAACCAGCACTTCAGCTGAACACAAAAACCTCTCTGTAAGTAAAATAAGCATTATTTTTTTTTTCCTTAAGTGTTTGGGTAGCAGCACAAGTTACTCTTATTAAATTTTTTAGCCACAACTGGTCTGCCTTTCAGTATTGTCAAGTTACTCTGGGATTTCCTTTCTCTTCTCCTTTCTGTATTAGCCTGGGTGTCAGTGCAGTGTATCTTGTGAGTAAAGTACTTCTCCTCCTTTTCAGACAGTAGCTCTCAAACCTCAGAACTCTGCCACAACTATTTTTAGATACACAAAGTTATTATGGAGATTTCTAATCTGCTTAAACTACAAAGACTTGCTTATTAATTTCCATATCAGAAAAAAACCCAAGGTATTGAAGACTGCTCAATGGAAAATCTAGGTCCACTTGAAAGACACTTTCTTACCAAATACAGTGAAATGGAACATAGCAGCTAAAACTTGGTATCTTCTACTTACTGGAATAAATTGATATAGGTTTCAACATCTCTCATATCACTTTGTCTCCAGTTTTTCTTAAATCCAACAACAAGGGTGTTAGGCCTCATTCTACCCAAACCAGCAGCCTAAGAAGAACAAGAAGTATTTTATAAAATAACATGTTACTGGCACAACAAAAGGTCTCTGCTTTCTGCTTAGGAGAATTATAAAGTACTTTTCATCAAAGCTTTAAAATAATTTTGCAAAAGGAATGTATTTCAAAGGATAAAGCCCCTTCCGATTTTGATGTGCATCTTGAGCACTTTTAACTTTTTTTTAAAAAATACCTGCATTAAGTATTGTCCTCCATCCCTCAAGTCCTCTGCATGCACTGGTGCATAGAAAGCTTTCATCTTGTTTTTAATTAGCCATCGCTGATATTTAGCCAAATCAGTTGACAGTTCCTTCATGGCTTGCCTCCGAGGACCCTTTCAAAAGAAGGAAATATAAGGGGGGAGGGAACAAGAATTAGGAATATGAGTAATGGGAGTAAAAAAGCCTCTGCCAATTTTTTGAAATGAATTCAAACTCGGAGAACCTCAAAACATGCTCGCACACTACCAAAAACACCCCAAACCACAAAATACCAGGCATTATCAGCAGCAAGAACTGAAAAACTTTTACCATTCTTAGGAAGAGGGTTGCTCAAACTTTAGCAATCTTGTTCCTGCAGAGCACAACCCTCTTCCCCAGGGGGTGGGCACCAGCTTGTCCTCTAAAGCATTAACATAGTTTTAAAAGAAAAGGGCTTTGTAAAGAAATATACACAGATGCAGGATGACTCAATACTACACTTTATGGGAGTATTTGTATCCTGCAGTCAAAGTCACCTTCTCTTTAAATACTTCCTTTATGTTGTTTCTGTTGGGTTGAATCTTTTGTGATCCTCCCAGACATCAAAATGCAGAATACAGGACAAGAACACAGCAGCCCAGTTTTTGCAGAAGGACGCAGACTCGACCAAATGGTCAAATCTACTGAAGAATGAGGTAGTACTACCCTTCCTGTAAGAAAGTTAAATAGGGAAAAGATATGCTCCCAAAAAACTTTCAGAGTTGCTTTCCTACAAGAAAGATGACACCACCTTATTCTTTTCTGTATAGCCCTACTTTTAAAAGGCAGTGCTTACATCTGTGATAGCTTATCTCCCTAGCATTACCCTCAGTTTGTCCTTTCATGTTCGCTGAAATATTACGTTTATGCAGATAGAAATTAAAAGCTTAAGACAAAGTATCTGTATGTGGACTGCATTAATTTAATTTGCTCTAATCTGTTCGTTAGATCAAAAGCAAGTCATACTTGCTAAGTGTAATAAATTTAAACTTCATTAACTCTTAATTTAAGAGTAATCCATGTTTTTATTCAAAGTCTTTCAGGTGTGTCACTGTACCTGCAGCTTGGTGTCAGCTGCAAACCTGCTGAGGAGCTGCTCTCCCCCTCCATGTCACTTATGAAGGTACTGAAGACCCCCAGTCCTAGAACACAGCCCTGAGGGAGATCACTCATCACCAGCCTCCAGCTGGACATGGAACCATTGACCACACCTCTCTGGCTGTATCCATGCAGCCAGCTCCTCCTCCACTGAATCCTACATCCTTCAAACCCAGGTCTCTTCAGTTTGGAGATGTCAATGTCACACAGGACTGTGCTGAGGGCCTTGCAGAAGCCTGGGTAGGTGAAATGTGTCAGTCCTGGATTACATCTCTTAGTCATACACTTGCTTAAATGTTCTTAGTGATGTGACAGAAGTCTGGCCTTAAGATATGAAGCAAAACTACACAATTCTAGTGTGATAAATAAAATGCATTTACTTAAGTTTATCTCTGATGTCACAGCCTCTCTGTAGCTAAATGGAAGTTTTGGTACAGATCACTGTATGACAGCCACCCTACATCTCCATCAACAACACAACTCATGACAAGCTGATTCCAAAGAAAAGCTACTTGAAAATTGCTTCCTTTCCAACATCACAAAAATCACTCTTAAGTTTGCCAGATAAGACACTAAGTAGTAAGAACTGTTAGAATTATATCCTTGCAGTACCACCCCCACACAATTCCCTCTGCAAAAACATCCTCACTTGCTATTCTGACAAAAACATCCAAGGATACTTAGTGAAATATCAGGGGCTGGTCAGAAAGGGAAGAGGAAACACCTGAGAATTAAATGCATCTGATAACTGAAGGAATAAAAAGCTACTTGGAAGGTTAAATGCAATTTTTAGCTATTGGCTAAACTGATATTGACTTCCCTGTTCAAGAGGGTTTCTTTTCTTCAGGCTTCTACAAGGGAATCAATCTCCCAATGTTCACTTCAATTAGAAGTAAAAGGTCCTTCAGCATTTAAGCATCAAATTATCAAAGGTACTGATTTTTTACAAATTTTCCCCTGTAGTACACCTAACTGGAATAGTGATGACCCATACATTAGCAAAACTTATCAGTAAATCTCTTAAAGCACTTTTTAATGTCTAACAATGCTTTCAATTAAAAAGAAGAAAACACAAATAAATAAGCAAACCAAAACTTAAACATGAGCCAGAAACAAAGTCAAACATGTTAAAGAAACCAAACCAAACCCCAAAGCAGAGAGAAGAAAAAACACCACCAAGGTAACTTTATAAAGTAAAGACAGAATAAACTTACCATATGTACATGGCCACAGATCATCAAGCCCACATTCTTGGTGAAAGCATGGACAAGGTGAAGCAAAGCTGGACGTGCATTTGGAGCACCTGTCATAATTAAGCACTGAGGTCTAGAATTATGAGGGGAAAAAAGAAGATTAGAATTAATCTGGAGTTCTGGGGCTTTTTTATTAACAGGAAAGTTTCTTCCAAATACTAGCCATAACAACATATTCATCACTGCAATTGCAATAATCTCATCCACTTTTATAAGACTGTTAAATTAAGATCAGTTGTTCCCCAACTGTCAGCAGATCTGTGACTAATTGCATAAAAATTCAGTAATCCCATTAAATCTGAAAATCTACACATTTAAAAAGTTCAAGAAAAGATTTTAGACAAGACTAGGCCAGAGGGATTAAGTTTCTTCCCCACTGGTAAGTCACATCCCTTGCATTTTGCAGCTTATATTCTTCTGTGTCCAGAAGAAACACTGGAACCATCTGCTCATTTTTACATTACTTTCCTTCAGAAGGCAGAGCCAACCTACTGCAAGTAAGTCAAAAGCAACTTTTAAATCAATTTTAACAGAGTAAATGTCCAAGCTTCAGAACTAACTACAGGTGATCATTTTTCATAATCATCATAATTAATACATGATATCATACAAATGCCCTAAAAGTAACCTCTCTCAATCTCTTTAGCTGCTCCATTTCATTTTCATGGATGCTTTGCTGAAACCCATGTTGCTGCCAGGTTCTTCATAACCTCAAAGGACGGCACCTGTACTAAGAATCCCACTTAATCTGTAATTCCATTTACTTGGATGATTCACAGGACATGAACATGGACTTAATGGAAACCTTGACAGCAAACCTTGTGACAGCAGCCTGGTGAACACAGAATTCCCTGTCTTTAAGTGTTACCTGAAGTTTTTCACGTGATCTTCCACTCCTGCCAGCCGAATGGAATGCTGCAGTGCATTCAGGTAAGTCAAGGCTTGAGTTGAGGACCCCCAGTTCACATCTGTTGAAAGATTTGAGGTTCCAGTGTGTTATTTACATCTTTCTGTTGTAAAACTACATGATCACAAAATGAATGCTGGACACTGACTAAACCCACAGATTTAAGCTATACCTTGTTACGTTTTATACAGTACTAGTCAACAAACCCCACAGCTTAATAGGCAATTATATTTAAAGATAACATTTCTGTAGACGTTTCAGCAAAAAAGTTAAGGGAGTAAGTGACTTTTTTATCTCCCCATTTCAAAGACCACAATAACTTCAGTCCAAAAGAATACCACTTGAGGAAAAAATACTGTGCTGAGTTATTTTATACCACAGCAAAGAAAAAACTGAATCCCAAAACACTGCCTGAACAAAGTCAGACACTTTCAGTGGAAACCTGGTAGATTAAGCAGATCCTTTCAGATTATTATTTTTATGGGGAAAGAGAAGACTCCACTATTATCTTTTAGCTCCCACACACATCTCTTGATAGCCACAATGAATTTACCATTTTCCATATGCATCTTTTCCTCCAAATATCATTCAGACATTTATGCCTAAGTGGCATCTTCGTAATTTGGGAGGAAGGGGAACAGCAGTGACTATGCAGGCAAAATTCCATTTAATTACAACTAAAAAGCCTGAAACAGAAATTTAATCTAGTGGTCCAAACAGAAAGAAGTTGCTGGGATTTTTCCCCGCCAAGGCAATCACTTTTTCCCTTCTTTCCCCCCTCCACAACTAAAAGAAGCCCCTGTACATACCTGGTTTCTTGTAAGTGACATAGATGTAAAGCCCAAGGACTATGACATAGGTTAGAAGTGCTGCCCACCAATTAATGACAAACATTACAATGCAGCACAAAATAGCTCCAAGGAGAGAAATCCACATATTGTAGTATTTGAAAGCAGGGCGCCAACCTAGTCAAAATAAAATTTTGGAGGGTAGAAAAAGGAGGGGGAAAATTAATTTAAACAACACTACAAGAGATGGAAGGCACTGCACTTTTTTCCCTTCCCTGGTATTCTGCATCCATTACAGGTGAACATCTTAGTTTCAGTGATGTACAAAATGCAGACTGGCACATTTATGCTTTCCACTTTCCAACACCTTTCAAACGAATTTGCACCTTTCTCACACAGATATGTACATGCTCCTAACTTTGCCCCCTAAAAGCACAGCTCAGAAGGAAGTTTGAGGATACTTGTGCTAGTATGTCTATTGAATCAGGCTCCAGGAACTTTTGGCAATAGCTTTGCCTGAATTTGAGTTTTCCTTTGAAAGGCAGGAGAGCACAAATCATCATCTCATACCTCAGTTTCTTACATACTACTGTTTTTAGTTGTGCATTTTTACTGTTTCCACAGAGGAATTTTCAGTACATGAAAAGGAAAAGAACAGGTATATCCAAACAGAACTTGGGTACATCGAAGCCAGAGTTTTACATTATTTGCCACAAGTTTATCCAAAATCAGGTATACACACTGCCATGAACACATCCAAGATTAACAAGTGTATTAAATACAGAGTTATTGAAGTTACAACTGTCATGCAAACTTTATACCCACCCTCTGAGAAGAAAAACAATAAATCTACCAGTTCAGTAACTGAAGAAACTTTTAAGGGAGTTATTCCAGTACAAACTGCATGTGGACTGGGTATAATGTACATCTGTTCTGCATGTACCAGGTTTTAGCTTATTCCCATAATTTAACCCACACTAAAGACTATAAAAATGTGGCAATACCACCAGCAAATCCTGTTTCTTCTGGACTGGAAGATGAAACACATTAACAGAAACTGAGGACAACAAAAGGGTGCTTTGCCAGCACCAGCTACTGAATTAGCAAAGAGCTTTCTTCCCGAGTTTCTGAACAAACTCTGAATTATCTTGTGTTCCCTCAAAGATGACAAAATTAGTAGCCTCCAAGCCCTACTGGATCACCCAGTCCTCAACATTTCCAAAGACCCATGAATGTAATATATTAAGCTTTTAATGCCATGAAAATAAAATAAGAATTTAATAATTAAACTAAACCTTAATTTATCTTAAAACCTTTAAACTGTATTTATGCATAAAAGGATTGCAAGGCTAAACTCCCACCCCTAAAATGTAGCTCCTACCTGGAGATTTTGCAAGAGAAGCATGGAATACAGAGAAGTTAATCAAGGCATATGAGGCCAAGAAGAAATTAGAAATAATTGGAGCAATGACATTCAGTTCGGCTGTAAAATGAAAAAAAAAAAAAAAGAAAGCAAGCTGTTATCAACATCCAATAGCTTTGAAGATTACAGAGTAAAAATTCTGCTGCAAAGAATCTTATTTTCTGATACACTCTAAGGAAATGCAGTTTACCCTTTCCGTTGACAGAGCTTTATGTCAATGATCTCCTATTTACTAAGTTATCTTTTAACAGCCAGCAAGTGTAGCTTTCCATTTCAAAAATATAAGCACTACTAAGTGTTCTAGAAGCACTCTGGAAGCACTCCATACTATCTCAAGATCATTAATTGAGAAAATTTCATTCCCAGCAGGGCTTGGATCCAACAGTGCACTAATACACTGGGTTCTGAAGAATTCCAGAAGATTTTAGTATTATACCATCACAGCAGTGATGCTCACACTCCCTTCAGTGAGAGGGAAAAACTTGATGCTCTCTCCTTTCCTCGAGGCAGCATGGTACAAAGCATTTTTAGGTGTATTCTCACCATCATTTAAAACAAAAAAAAGTGATCAAAATGCAGAATGTGCCATCCCAGTCTGCAAGTTTCTAGCTGCCATCAAGGTTCCACTCAGCATGGGTCAGCAGGGACCCCATGGGTGTATCTCTGCCTCAAGAAGATGTGGAGGAAGGAGGACAGAGCAAATTGAGAAAAGAAGTTTAAAGCACTGGCACAGGACTCATAGATGGACACAGCACAATTAGTTTGCCACCTACAGAGAACACACATAATTAATTATACCTAGACAACCTGGAGCAACAGCAGTGTCAGCACTCAGCTCTACCATTTGTAACTTAACAGAAAAGCACATTTTAAATAATATTGATCATGCAAGTTTGTACTTTACTGAAGCTGTTATTATTGAAAATCTGAAATAAACTTTCATATTTACAAGATGTTAACACTGTCTCAAGCAAAGGATGTCAGTCAACTTCTATTGACTGACAGCACCTAAAGACAGATACCTATGGTTGAAAAGAGAAGTGCAGTCAAAATTTACTGCAGTTCTTGACAGAGTTGTATCTAGAAGGTAGGACAAAGTAAGCCTCAAAATAACCAGATTTAGAATGCTGGCTTAGAATTAAGCTGTGCACTAGATCTCTAGGACATTGTCACCAAGTCCACAACTTGATGAAAGCATTGGATTGCTTTCTAAAGGACAAAAGGGGACTGAGATTTACTAAAATTTCAAACTAACCAATTAGTATGAATCCAAGAGCAATTAAAAATGTCAGAATATATCCTCTCAGTGGTTCATTGTTCTTCCCATAGCCTTTAGCAAACATCTGAAATCCTGGATAAATGCTGTCCTTGCACAAAGCCTAAGGGGAAAAATAAAAAAATGAAAGAAAAATCAAGAGTTAACATGCATTTTGTTCATGCCATCTTCCATTGTATACTATCTTTCTGAACAATTCCTGATAGTTTATAACCATCATGGACTAATTGTATTCTCAACTGTCTTTGCATCTTGACATTTTGCATTTCCATTATTCTATCCTCCAGTAATGTCCACCTGCAAGAAGCAGATTTGCTCTTCTGTAAGTAACTGTCTATTTTACTTTACTACTGTCTTACAATCACAAAAAAGTCTTTTTTTACAGACTATATTTTCTCAGGAAGTGGAAAGTTTACCCAATATACACACTAGTTCTCTCCATCAAAACAACTGACTCCCCACTTAACTTTTTTTAACCCAATTAAAGACAGAGAAGGAGATTCAATAGTAAAAAAGAAGACAGAGCAAAATATACTCAGGAACCTCAAGAACAGTAACAAACTGTTCTCCCATTCTAAGCAGGTAAATATTAGAACAATCTACTGCTGTCATCTGATATGGATCACGATGGCAGTATGTCCCCTTCCAAAAATCATTACTCAAAATTTATTATTCTTCAAAATATTACCATTTTCTTCCCTTACTTACCTGGAAGATCTTAGGGGCACTCACAAGAGATGCTAATGCAGATGACAGGGTGGCTGAGAAAATACCTGCAGAAATCAGTGGTGCAAATCCTGATACCATGCTCATGACCTGAAAAACAAAATAGTTTTTTTAAATATGTAAAAAAGTACACTACACAAATGGATGGTACCATTAACTACACAAACAACAAAAAAAAATATACTCTTCACTCAAAAGCTGTCTGAATATCATGCATTCATATTACTGAATGACCTAGAGACAGATCAGGGAATATAAATGCATCCTGATTTCAGGACAAGAGATGGTGGCTTTTCACACAATATATCTATAATTTGAAGCTCAAATTATCAAGGGCAAAAAAGTCTTCATGGGCTCATAAGAAGATTAGAAGGAAGTAATGGAAGAAAAAATACTTTGTAACATCTTGCTGTCTAAATAGATCTTACAAGGTCAGACAGTCTCAGACACAAAGTATAGATGACTGACGAAGTTTTGTTCACTAGGGCTAAATTCATGGTAAAATTTAGTGGATTTCTCCAGACCAGACTGACAATGACAGCTGGGCCTCTCAGACAGTTGAATCTGTGCACTATACCACATTTCACTGATCAGTTCAAGGCATGCCTTGGTTGAAAAGAGAATTTCATAAATGGAAGTTGCAAAAAAATGAGAGTGAAGTATCTGTCAGAATAGTGGAGAACTTCTTGAAGCCTACTTGCAAGTTTATAACAAAACAAAACAAACAAAACCAAAACAAAACAAAAAAAGGCATGCCAGGCCTATAATCATAGAGGAGTAAAACTAACAACACATCTATTAATCTATCTCTCCTATGCCCTAGTTTAATTTAATTTTAAAAGCAACAGACAAAGTTACAGTTTTAAATGGCAGGTTCTAATAGCTCTACATTATGTTACAGAATAAAACTTAAGGGTGTAAATGGTTTACTACTGTTGTCGAAAGAAACTTTTGCTGTAGCAACATAATTAACAAATGCAGAACAATTTTTATAGAAGCAGTATGTAAATATTTTTCCCCTACAAGGATGGCTTAATCAATTCTCCCTCATTATAGAGACAATCTGTGCACAAGCCTCCATAACTTTTCTTCCCATATAATAAAATGCTTTTATTTTGATGCCTTCACTTTACTACCCTTGCCTTAACTTGCTATTTGCTTCTGGCAATCAACTCACATTTTACATTCTCTTTCTAGGTTCTGTCCAATGCCTCCAATTATTGACACTCTATTTTTGACTATTACAATGTTTTATAAATTTGAGAGATACCCCAGCAAAGCCAATGCAATTAATATTTGGCATTTTAAAAGCTAGCAAGTTATGCCTTAGGTTAGTTAAGTGACTTTAGGAACCTTCTCTAAGCTAGGAGAATACAGAGAGAACCAGATCCAGAAGAATCAGTGTGCCATGGTGTTAAACTCCCCTCCCTCCATCCCCAACACAATCCAGACCTCTTGACCACAAACCAAGGAGCCCACAAAGGCAGCCACCCATAGCATTGAAATTTTCATCCCTGCAAAATCATGCAAAAAACGGCTGAGTGGCCCTGTAACCACTGTCTGTTGACACAGACATACAGTTCCTGCTGATAAGGGCCTCATTTTGTTTGCCTAGCATTTACAGTTAAGGCAGTTTCCTAAATTTCAAACATTTGGGATCATGAAATACCATATTTTGACTATTTAGCTCCTTGGTCCAGCACTCTGGAGCAAAACAAAAATGCTGCTTTAAAACAACTTGAGTTTCACACTACTTTCATCTTTCATCCAAAGTTGGAAAAAAAAAATTCCGCATTTTAATTACCCAAAGCTGTAACTTTTTGTTGGGAAGCTCTAGGCTGAGGCTATAGAGCCCAGAAAAAATTTTTGAAAATACTCTTCTATGAAGTGACAGCCTGTAATTCACTGACTGTAACAGTAAGTAAAGATGGTCTTCCTAGGCAGGTCTGACTAAGCCTGTCTCACCTACTGTCCTCATTTAGAGTTTCTCATCTAAGATTTCCACAGGTAAATCATGCTACAAGTCATCCATCTGCTGCCTGAACACATCCAAACCCTGAGCTGACTCAACAGAACTTCAGATCAATTCTTTGCCAAAAGAACTGAGTGCAGCACACAGAGTGTCCTGATGTGATAAAGTCTTTACACTGTGAACACAAACTGGCACTTTCTGCCCCAGAAACCTGCCTGTTTACAACTGGAAGAGAAATAAAACAATCTTCCCTCACTTTAGGGATTAATTTTAGTTTGTGCAGTTCTCAGTTATTTACCATACAGAAAAGAACTTGAGAAGTGCACAAGCTTGGACACCCCCATTCCCACACCATGCTCTGCATATGAAAGAATATCTCTCCTTACACCTAACAATCAGAGATACAAAGTTGTGAGCAGTTCAGTTATGAAATGGATAAATTTCTTGTTAGATAAACAGCCTCTCACATAAACATTTTCCTTCTGACACCTTCTGAGAAGACAGAATCAGACTCTTCTCAGAGATGCACAGCAAAAGCTGGGAGGTGAAAGAAAAAACAGCAAGGGAGAGACCCACTGGGTATTAGAAAAATGGAATTTCACAGAGAAAGTTTTCAAAACTACAACAAAGCAGGGAGGTGTGAGGGGTGCTGCATTCTCTGTGCTGCCTCTGGCCTTAAAAGTGACTTTTCCTAATTGACACCAACTCTTTTTTCCACAGAGAGGCAAGAATAATTTGAGAGGCAGCAATACTCTGAAAGTCCAAGTAACATTTGTGTTAAGAACCTTACAATAGTCATGACTTAAAGACACAATCAGAAGAAACCAGTTACAGGCTATTCACAGCTGTACATCTGACAATACGTTGGTTCTTGTGAGCTTAAAACAACCCATGAAAGTCAGATTTTGCAAATTTGTCAATCCCACAAGAGCAATTCTGACTTTCTTTGAACAAGAACAAAGTTAACACTGCACAAGAGACTCACATTATTCCACTATAACAATTTCATCAGTGGATTTCAGCTAAATCTCTAGCCAACTTTTTGCACACCTGTTAGGAAAACTCCAGGCAAAGATGGGACTACCACAAACCAAGCTGGAGTCAGTGGGCAGTAAGTTCATTTTCCTTGGATTCTTTCAAACCCTTACCAGTAGTTCATGAACAACCCAGTTGGCTGTGGTGAAAGCCTGAATTACCCCTTAACTTGTAGAGGATTTTTAAATACTGTAAAATCATGTTTAATGAAAATTCATTACTTTATTACCATTAAAGAGGATGCTGTGATAAATCTGTAAAGCAGCCTTAAAAAATCAGTGTATTTTCTAAGAAAAACTTAAAAATTTAGCAAGCAAATTACTGACAGAAGCTACCTATGATTACTCAGCATCATTACTGAAAATTGAGTACATTTACCCCAGCAGTGAATGATGACATTTAGGTACCTAAAGAAAGCTGCAGCACCACCACCCAAATCTAAGCAATTTACTCAGAAAAAGAGTAAGTATTTATATCGCATGCATTTAAACACCTAAGAATTTTCAACATGTATACATTCTTTTGTATACCAGCTAGAATGTACAACACACCTATTCCAGATAAAACTTGTATTTATGGAGGTGAGCATATATAGTCTATGACTTTTCCTAATAAACAACTAAAAAAACCCAAGCCAACAAATCCAAGAAGAAAACAAGCAAAACCTGTCAAAACAACACCACCACCGCCACCAGAAAAACCTAAACCCCAAAACCAACCCAACAAAACTCCATAAAAAAATCACCCAAAACACCAACCAAAAAATTCCAAAAAACAAAACACCAAAGCAACCAAAACAACCAAACACAAAACCTGATATACAGATTAAGGAAGAAGTTTTATACCTGGAAATTGTTCATCAGCCCATAGTGACACCCTGCCTGAGACTGACAGGATGAGAAGTCATAGTTTAGTTTGCAGGCTGCAGTAGTGCAATTTGTCAGCTCAGTCACAATGGTGTCATTAACATGCCCTGTGGCATCTCGAACTACACAGGAACCTACAGTGGACACAACAATAAAAAAAAGCATTAACAAACTGAACCTGAATTTAAGGATATGTGTTAATTCCTTTTTATGTAAGCATAATCTCACAGAGCAACATTAAAGTACAGCATTTAGTTTTTTAACACTCTATAGTACTAAGCCAATCTTTACTATGAAGAACAAATACAAACAGAACAACTGCTCCCTTGGCTGAAACAATCGTTATTTTTTTAATATATCTGACTGTAGGAAGAAATAGAAAGTTTTAGTACAGAGGAAAACCATGTCAAGCAGACTTGCAAAAGTTTAAGAGGATGATTTTAGCTTAAAGTACTACTTCTCTGAAGTGTGAGTTCCCAAATAGCTCCTGAACTGAAGTTAGTATTAGACAACACCATTAGGTTTGACAGGACTGGCACAGGGTGCCCAGAGCAGCTGTGGCTGCCCCTGGATCCCTGGCAGTGCCCAAGGCCAGGCTGGACACTGGGGCTGGGAGCAGCCTGGGACAGTGCAAGTGTCCCTGACATGGCAGGGGTGGCACTGGGTGATCTTCAAGGTCCCTTCTAACCCAAACCATTTTATGGTTCTATGACTTTATACTTTCTCTTTTGGTCAATTTTCCTAAAGGAGTGCAGATTTGTTTTGTATGTATAGGTGTTTGCAGACAGGTATACATTCTGTTGCCTTTTTAGTAGTTTTTTTTTTTTCCAGTCATTATGACTCAGCAATTAAAAAAAAATAAGTTTCCAGTTTTGGAATCCTGTTGCAAGCCATTTCCCCATGTTTAAGTAAGCCATCTCCTATGTGACCACGGTATCTTTCACTTGGTTTCTTGGTGAAAAACAGACACAGAGTACCATTTCTCCCACATTTTTTACTATCATAACCTTAACTACTGTCTTCGGTTAATCTATGATTACTTTTAATTTTGCTGGTCAAGGAAATGCTGGACAAACAGCATTTCAGCGTGTAAGCATTAAGAAAAACTAAAGAGTACTAAAAGACCATTAAGTCTCCTATTTCAAGGGGGTTTTGTCTCATATGTGACAAAAAATAGATCAGACTAAGTATTATTTAACATTCTGTGGTCTAATAGCAGAGGTAATCAAACTGTTTGAACACCAGGAAATACTTCCAGGGACTGGAATTAAACGAGGAGTGGGGAAAAGCTGATAGAGTCAATAAAACTCCCTTAATCTTTTGGGAATCTGAATTACAAGAACTGCCTTGCAACAGAACCCCATAACAGCTAAGGAACTAAATTAGTTACTTGCAAAAAGTAAGAAGAAGGCAGAGATCTGCTGCAAGTTTAAGTTTATTCAGTAATATTCCTTAGGCATCTATATATGTTGTCTTTCTTCCATGGGGAAAATTAATTCCTAATTAGCTATACCATATTTAAATTGTTGTGAGCCATCAGACCTTGATTAACAGCCCACCAGAACACCTGGTCCCAGTAGGTGGACATTAATTAATCCTTCCACTCCTCACTTCTATTTTAGTTACTTATTATGCCTAATTGGTTGAATTACAGTAAGTTTCCTACATTAAACACCTGTCTTATGCTTTTCTTGTGAGTATGTGGAGGAGCTGAGGTTTTTTTATTGTTTTCTTGTTTAACTGGGAGTAAAAGCTCTGTAAGAAGAAAATGTTTCTCCTTCTTCACCATACCAGTATTTGCCCCAGCCACTCAAGCAGAATATAATGGATTTGAGAACATACTTCTCAGCTGAACTATTTGTAAATAACATTTTGTTGGTGACAGATTGCAGTGGCAAGCCAATTACACTGAACAACTCATTAAATACCTATAGTGCACTATCACACCCATCCTCTTCCTCATTTTGTCAAGGTTCAAACTCAGCTTTGGCAGGACTTTCAGAGATGGAATCAAAATATGGCAGAAACAGACATGGCAGTAGGAACAAACTTAATGTGGCCCATACTGTGAGAGAAGCCAGGCAGGCAGGCTCTGTTCTCAGCAGAAGACACTTAGACAAAAGTAACAGTAATAAATGTTACTTTATGTAAGACTCATTCAAAAAGTTTCATTTATTTATATGATTCTGGCAGCATTTTCCCTACAAGCCTTTAGGTCTTCCCTCCTGTGAAAATAAGATTTCACCTTTTCACAGGCATTTATAAGCATGTTCCTGCCAAAGTGAAATAGAGCTTTGCCAGGCTTTAAGCCTGAGAAAGTTTACAGCCATCTCTATCAAGTTATCTCCTTAATATATGAATTCCAGAGGTACTACAACGCTTC
Source organism: Leptocoma aspasia (assembly GCA_013399835.1). Lineage (NCBI taxonomy): Eukaryota > Metazoa > Chordata > Aves > Passeriformes > Nectariniidae > Leptocoma > Leptocoma aspasia. The sequence goes on along the minus strand of VXAX01006528.1, from coordinate 243,643 downwards.
AGACTGCAGTTCAGAGTGTTTAATTTTACTAGTGCTGTGAACACCTACAGCTTGGCTCTTGTTAATTAGTTTTACTTTCATAACTACAGGAAGAAGTTCTCAATGCTACTCAGATCTTTGGCTTTTTTGGTTTTGTTAGGGCTTCCCTTGTTTTTAAAGTGATAAATATAGTTCTTTGAAATGTATCTTCCAAGATTTTTGATGCAAATTTGCCTGTGAAATCTGCCTCCTCATGCCACTTGCATGTCTGCATTAGTCCTTTGCTGAATTATGAAACTGCATACCTACTTCTCACAGCTATCTTTTTGAAGTAGCTGCCTAACTCTAGGAGCAGGATCAGTAATTTTATTTTTTTCAGCCTTTTCTACTTAGTTTAGCTTTATTACTCACTACAGAACATACAGATAGTGAGCTAAGTTCAGAACATCATCTTCCTCTTCAGATATGACTACTCTGCAACATTTACCAGCCCCTTCAAATCTTCAACGACTTGCTTACCACTCCTCTGGGAAAGGAATAGAAGTATTTGTATTTGTCCAATATTCCTAATCCAATGCCTCAAAAGGAGCTCAATTTCACTCATAATCTCCGACTCCTGCTGCCTTTTTCTAACTAGCAGAATTCAAAGCGTAAGTCAGTACATGGCAGAACATTTCTGATGAATCAAACAATTTCACGTCCAGTTGGTTTTGCAAACTGCTTCTTTTGTCAATTTTTATATTGCATTTTTCATGTTTGGAAGATGATCAAAGTATTCCATTAATAAGCGAGTATTAACAGTAATTTCAGTCTTGTGTGGGTTGAGGTTCCAAAGGATTCAAATTTGGTAGCAAGAGGTCTACGCAGTCAATCTAATTAGGAAATGAGTGCAGCTCATTATGCTGCATAAAGCACAATCACTACAGAGCAACTGTTTGGCAGAGCTACACTCCCACATTAGCCAACAGAGGCAGACCAGCAAGATTGGTATCTTTGGAAAGGAAGTATCATTAGTGGTAAGATCAATGGTAGTCTTATAAATGAGAATTTCATTCAAAAGGCACCACAGCTATTATAAAACAAGGCCTTTCATATAAGAAAAATATTATTGCTGTCAGAAACTAGTTTATGTGACATGAGTAAAAAACATTTCCAATCACAGGCAAGAAATGTGCATGATTCAATTACAATCCTGTAATCTTAAGGTTGCTAGAATTATTTTATGCGTGGGAAAAACGAAGTTAACCACTGGTGCTCTACAGCAAAACTGTATCAACCCCAGGGCGACTGCTACAGAGGATTTCAAACAATTGTGGGGTGAGAAAGACTGGGAAGAGAAGACTCGGATCAGTTTGTGATTATTTCTGCCCTACACAAGAACATGACACTTCCAAAAGTGGGCTGGTGAGAACTGAAGGCCTTTCCTGGTCTCCTCCCTCAACTGGGGAATTACTGCTGAAGCATCCTCCCCATAGAGCTGTCTGATCATCCCACAGTTCACTGCAGGTAAATGGCTGATTACCATAATCCCCAAAACCATATAGGTGTTTTATCAGTGGGTATTTCCTGAAAACATGCTTTTCTAATCCAGGGATTATCCCACTGCTAAACTGTAAATCCTTTAACGTAAATAACTGCAACAATGAGGAAACACTGATAGAAATCTTTAGTCTGCAGCAGTCACTTTTCTTAGAAAAGCATCAGTTATTTCACAAAATTATAAAACCAGCTGAAAACTGAATCTCCCAACAGTAAAAGCCAGAAACCTTTGGCTACGACTTTCCCATGCAGGGAAGTCAATTACAAAATGACTTTACATAACAAATTACATAAAACTATATCAAAACACATCCTCGGAACGAACGTGAAAGGATAAAGTTAAAAACATTCTCTATTTACCTACAGATACTGCAATTCCTACGTAAACCAATGTAGTGATTAAGATGGCCAACAGCGTTCCTTTAGGTATGGCTGACTGAGGATCCTGAAAGAAAAATGTCAGTGGACAGTGATGACAGAGGTCAATGCACACTCGAGTGGTCGTGAAGAATGTTTTTAATTCACTACTCACTGCAAGGTCTCCCGAGATATTTGCACCAGCAAGGATGCCAGTTGCAGCAGGGAAGAAAATAGCAAACACAGAAAAGAAAGTTTCCTCTTGTCGGAAATCCGGTCCAAAATTCTCCATGAATATGTCAGCTGCAGGAGAAGATTTGAGTCTGTCAATATTCACATGGAAGCCAAAGTACTAACCCATTCCAGACACTACCAGACCAGTTAAAAAGCTGACAGTCACAGGACCTTCTTAAAACGAAATGTAGAACATTTAAGCCCTAATTGATCACTTAAGCTCAAAATAAAAGTCAACACAGTAAATTTAAGCAGATTTAAAGGTAGAAAAAATACTTACAGTACAATCCAGCTTTTTAAAATTTAATATATATTTAATATTAAGCAATATTCAAGTTTTGACCCAACTGCAGAAGTTAGAAGAAATCACAAAAAAAGTCTCCATAGTTAAGCAGGACTACAAGATACATTAGATGTTTAATTTAATTGTTTAATTTAATTGTAACAGCTTATTTTGCAAAAAAAGGTATTGTTTACCATACTGTAAACAGTTCCAACATACCGTTATAACCAAAGAAACCTTTGGGCTTCTTGCTCTCCAGAGGAATAAATGTTCCTATGACAAAGTTTCCAATAGCAAGTATGAGGATCACCAGCAAGACTATCTGTGCCTGAAACACAATGACTGCTGTCAGACAGGAGAACTTGTTCTTTTCACAGTATCAAGTGCTGTGCTATAAAATGTAAATGTTTACTTGGTTCCAAACTCAGCTTCAACTTCTCAGCATGTTCTCTGCAAAAAAATGAGGAAAGCTGGAGAGGACTTGTATGAGGACTTTTACTTAAGAGATAGGAATAATTTCCAAGTTTTATGCCTAATCAAAAACATCCATTATTACTGAACGCCTCAAAATTATACTTCTGAAGACAAAATGCTTAAAAGGACTAATTTCTCTATATATAAGCCTTCCAGAAGGAATGCATTTGAGGAGATTCAAGAAATTTACATGAAAATAGTCAAATGCAACACAAATGCTACTACTGCATTATTAGCCACGGTCACCCTTTGTCTTACAATTTAGTATGTGGTATTTTCTAAAAATTTTATTACATCCAGAATGAAACAGCTTTTGTTTCTTATTTTATGCAAGGACTAGTTTATTTTGCTACATTCTCATGTTCTCAACCCTTACTTCGGAAATTAAACTGCAAACTACAACAATTACTTGTTAATTCCTAGTTTTGAGACTTGTTTTATTACAACCTAGATTTTTAGTCACTTTTCCACAGAACTATTATAAGCCCTACAAGAAGGGGACTTCTTGTACAAGAAGTACTTTAAACCATCCAACACCTCGAAAGTGTGAACAAAGATAATTCTAGGCATTGTAGGGATGCTTCAGGTCTTCTATTTAAATAAGCAATTACACTGCTGTTATCTTTTGGGTTATTTGAGCTCTTAGAAAGGAATGCCAGTGGCTTGGGGGAAGCTATTCACAGACCTTTTTTAGGCCTAGGATCAGGAGTTAATATGCAATGTCACTCTGGCATTTGTTGATGCCTATAAAACAAAGTTTTCAGTTCACACAGCCTCTCAAGAAAACAAGGTGGAGCAGTGATAAACAGAGCAAAATGGCCTGGAGTAGATTTAAAAGTCCACCTGAAGAAAACAGTTTCTGCCCTGCATTTAAATCCCTGTAAAGCCTCAAGAGTAGGTGAAAGGTGTGAGGATACAGCTAGGTGCTTACAGAAGTCTTCAGTAAGACAAACATAAAACATGAAGTTATCACAGAGCAATTGCCACAAGTGGATTTTTCCAGTAACTAACCTAGGCTTCTCCCTGAAGCTAGGGATGTTTGCTGAATATCTTACTTAAATTCCAAAGCTTGAAAGAATGGGCTTCTAAGACTTCAACACAAGGAGCTGAGCAGTAAACACCACAAACTCTGAAAAGCCATTTTTAAAGCAAACTTCCTGGACTCAATCCCAGTGTCTCCTCACTTTTACATCTATTTCAGAAGCATTACTTTGCTCCATTTTCCAAGGCATTCTCTGAGACATGGCTAAGGCATAGGAGAACACCACAGATCAAGATGGAGACACTGGCATTTTGCTATGCTGAATTGTATGTCAGCCCACATGAAATGCTTGCTTGACAGGTTCAGTTGCCTGTTATTGCTCCCACTTGCCTCCTTCCATGACAGAGAAGCCAAGTCTTGACTTTCACATTGAGGACAGGACTTTTGAAAGCTAGCTCTAATGTAAGGGTGACACTGTAGTAATACCACAATTCAGGTTTGATGTAGAAACATTAAACAGGGGTATTTTCATGCAAACTATTGTTATATAACTGCTCAAGCTACACAGCAAAAGGAAGATACTACTTGTGACTTCAAGTGGCAACAGCCAGAGGATTAATAACAAAAATTCTTTCAAAACTGTTCAGAATAAGGAGATCAGCATTGTTTGCAGTTGGGTGTATAAAGACAGCATCCCAATTTAAAATTATAGACAGTGAACAGCTACTAGAGAAAGGTAAACAGGTTTTAGAGAAGTTCCATTTAGAAGTTGATGCCAAAGTCAATTTCTTAAGTTTCTTTTCTCCCCAGTACTTGGTTTTCACTCACTTATTCTAGGATCTCTATTTCTTGGGAGCAACCCTCTCTCATTTTGATTATAAATAACATCATCTTCTTGATGCAGGAGCACAAGAAACTTACTTACAAGGAACTTCATGAAGAGGTTCTTTCAGCTACATCTCAGTGCAGAAAATAGGAGCTATTGTGATGTAAGTTGGGAAGGAAGCCCCAGTGAGAGGCTCTTCTCAATTTTTCTTTTTGAGCACATTAAGGACAGATATTCAGAAAAAGCCTACAAGGTACAGGAAACAGAGAGCAAGCTACACTCCACATAATGCCAAGCAGAAAACTGGTAAGGCAGACCAGCTTCTGTTAAGGTACTCTAAGATCTCTTCAGTCAGAGTTGACCTAAGACTGTGCAGCCAAAAGATGAGGGAAGGAGGTTTTCCCTCCCACACATTCATCATCACCCATCTTAAAAACCTTTCTCCATGCTCAGTCTAGTGAATGCATCCCGCTGTTTGGCTGTTCCCAGGTGAAAACCAAACCAGAAGAGAATGGAAGAGAAGGGAAGCCAGCCCTGTGTTTTTTATCCTCAGAATTCACCTGAAGTTCATAGTAAGGGAAAATTCCCACGCTGATGTTCTTACCTTCTCTTGTGCTGTAGTTACCCAGGAGAGGGAAATACCATTAATCTACTTGACAATGTCATTAAGACTGGATTATGCTGGAGTTTAGGTTCTCATAGATGCTTAAGCTTCCAGTGGAGTGGTTTAAGATCTGAAATGCTGTTCAGAGCTGCACATGCTAGTGCCAGACCAAGAGCTAATGCATAAAAGTCAACTGACTTCTAATGTACCATCAGGCAATACTGAATACACTGAATATACTAAAAACAAATCAGACAGCTAAGGTACAAAAACAGAATCAAAATAATGAAGCAGAGAACAACAACAACAAAAAAGACGGGAGTTGCTTACTTTTGCTTCCCACTCCATTCCTGCTATGGAAATGCCCAGCAGTATAACCACCGTGATAGCCCCTATGATTCTGATATCATTCATTTCATCGATCATCAACGTTCCATTTTCCTAACAAAACAAAACAAAAAATACACAGTCATATACTACATCAGGTAAGCACCTTCCCTAAAGAACAGCATTTTATTCACTATAATTTATTAGTAGTTAACTTGCACAGCACAAATTTACTGGTTGTAAATTCCCTTTAAGGATACAAGTAATTTGGTTTTTGCCTTGTTTTCCTACCCTGAATCTTCCAAATGGAAATTATAAGGGCTGTTCATCCTGGAGAAAAGACAGCTCCAGGAAGACCTTACTGTGACCACTTAATACGTAAAAGGCACTTATAAGAAAGATGGGAACAGAGTTTTGGATAGGGCTTGTGGTGACTGAAATATGGTTTTAAACTAATAAATGGTTTTAAACTAAATGGTTTTAAACTAAAAAATGGCAGGTTCAGACTAGATGTAAGAAAGAGACATTTTACAGTGAGGGTGGGCAGGCCCTGGCACAGGGTGCCCAGAGCAGCTGTGGCTGCCCCTGGATCCCTAGAAGTGTCCAAGGCCAGGTTGGACACTGGGGCTTGGAGCAACCTGGGATAGTGGAAGGTGTCCCTGCCATGGCAGGGGGGGCACTGGGTGGTCTTTAGGGTCCTTTTCAACCAAAACCATTCTGTGATTCTGCCTGGATATGGGGGTGAACTAGGTGCCCTTGAAATGTCTCTTCTAAACCACACAGTTTTATGATTAGATGAATCAAAAACCAAGTATGATCTTTAGGTAAAAAGCATGTCCTTTATATACTCAAATGTTCTACATGAAGTATAGAACTCCCTATATAAAGTATAATCAATATAAGCACTGTCATCCACATACCTTGAGTAGCTCAACAACTGTCTCTGCAAAACCAACAACGTACATTGCCACTGCCACAGCATTGGCAAATGCAAAAATCAGACCTATGGCACCACCAAACTCTGGCCCCAGACTTCTGGAAATTAAGTAATATGCCCCTCCTAAAAGAAAAAAAAAAAAAATACAAATGACAAAAAGTCCTCTACACGACAGAGCCTAAAACAGTTATCAGCAATTTAACATTTACACGAGCCAATATCTACTCATTCTTTATTCCCTGATGTATTAGAAAATAACCCTTAACTCAGTTATCTTAGGGACAGACCTGTTGAAGTTTCAGGAATATTTTTCAAGTTCTTAGGAAAAGAGACGTGTTGGAAATAACCACAACTCATGCACCACATCATACTGTTCAAGTATGCAACCAGTTCTATGGTTAAAAAACTATAAAACACAAGCTGCAGTATAACTGGGCTTTCTACTTTAAACTGCTCAAAGCACTTGTGCAGTCAAGATCAAGAAACTGGCAAAGCAGACTGCAATAAACCCACTGAAGTTCCCAACTTCCAAGACCTGTTTCTAAAAGGTTGTTAAAGGAATTTTCTGCTCTCCACTGGGACTCTCAAGAGCCTGTTCTTTGTACTTTTGAGCTGGACAAAAAAAACATCTCAAATCCTCCATGACAAATGAAAATCTGAGTATCTGGAATATTACAGGAAAGTAAAGTTTAGAAAATGCAGCAAAGGCATATTCCTCAAACTGAAGGCTAAGCTTTCTACAAGAACAAAATCCTCCAGCTCCAGTCTGAAGTAACTGAGTGCATGTTAAAAATCTGCAACAGAAAATGCTTAATTTCACTGCATTAGACTTCTTGTGCAAATCCTATATATGTACCCAGCTTGGCCATACTCTGCATTTCTTATGCAACATAAAAAAAAATCTTACTGGAATATAACATTTTCATAGGAACAACTGTTCCTATGAAATTCTACAGTTCTTCTAATTCAGCACTTCAAACATTCTAATGAAGTACTATTTTTCAAGAGTGACTAAAAAAAAAAAGCTCCTCTACAAATGGGAAAACCTGATATACATCATGGAATTGAAAAACAGAAAGGGCATTTTAGAAACTAAGCTTGACGTAATGCTAACACTCATAGCTGATCTTTCCCATTGGGTCTGTTTATTTTGTGATAGTGAGGCTTTTCTCTTCATTCTTAATCTTAATGAAGATAGTTTTATAAGCTCCTACTTTAATTCCACCATATTTTTTTCCTAGCAGCAGTCTTGTAATGTCATGAAGCAGTTTGATCATGTCAGAGGCACCAACCATTTCCAAAAATAGCTGACAACACCACATAAACCATGGAAGAGAATGAAAATCATCACCCTCAGGAAAGCTGGAGCTAACTGAGAGTTTGGAGAGTTCCTTGTGTGAAGGTTTATTTCAGGACATGAACACATACAAGCACACTCTTAACCAAGCAGTGCAGCTCAGGAGACTATTAAGACTACTCATTCCTGGATATGTATCCTTAAAAACCTTTGTATTACAAAAATTTGTACCAATAAAGTTGCTTTTACACCATAAAAGCAAGGTAGTAGTTCAAATCTAATTAGCAGGCTACCTACTGACATTTTGTTAATTATGTGACTGTTTAATCACACGTAGAACACAAGGAGGGCTCTGCTCCTCAGCAACATTAAAGCCTGCACTCCAGAGTGAGGAAAGCTTTAAAAACTTCATGAAAATAGCATTACCTCCTCTTACAAACCCATTTGTGGCTATTGCTGAAGTAGACAGTCCTGTAATAGTTGTCACAACAGTGGCCATTCCAATAACCAAGACAGACAGACCTTTTGGGAAAAGAGATTAAATACACCGTAAGCCCAGCAGTATTAAAGAGTACCAACCTTCAAATTAATTTCATTTAAATACTCAAGTCTTGCAAATACAACACAAACTTGCTTTCAAGCAAAAGGCTTCCTCTTTCCCCTCTCAGGATACAAATGAAACTGGGCAAAGATTCTCTTTAATCAGCAAAGTAACAGCTGTATTCTAGAGATTCAAGGCCTCTTGCAGATCAGTCCAACACTAAGTTAATAATTTGAAAAGATTTGCTTATATAGTTATACACAAGTGTGTATGTAGGTTTTAATAACTAGAGATCAAAAGTTTATCCCTACAGTTTACTGAAGACTTGCAAATGTCAATTTTAAACTGGTTGAAGTTTTTGATAAGATTAATTACCATAAAAATTGGCAATATTAAGGTAATTTCTTATTCCTGTTTGAAGTCAAAGCTCAGGATCAACATCTCTTGTGGATGACATTTGAAAGTCACTGAGACAAAATTACAGCATTAGTACCCATACCTATCCCAGCTTGTCCTACAATCCATGATAGTCTGATGAAGAGCATCACACCCCAAATATTTAACATACATCGTACCTAGGATAAAACAGAAATTTAACATAGATTAGTTCTTGCATCTGCAGTAATTTCACTAATTCTTCACTTCAGTTTTTAATGTTCTTGAAATTATCTTGCTGTTGTATCCTCACCACTTTTCAAATTATTTCACAAGAATATGATGTTATTCACAAGAATATGATCATATTTTACAAGAATATCATGTTATTTACTTAAACTTTATTAGAAGTTTAAGTTTGGTTAAAAAAAGGGACTTAAATATGATTTAAAAGTTACTACCTTAAACACAGAGTTAAGAGTATTTCAGTATCTGACACTTGCAGTGTGTCTCAAGCAAAAAATAGTAATAATTTAGACCCTAACCCTTAGGATCCAAAATTCACACTATGGAATATATGACTTTAAATAAGGTAGAAGGCTGTGATGATTTTGAGTTCTAAAACCCCAGTTTGTATTTCCCACAAATCTCTCTCTCAAAAAAAAACCAACCATGCGTCAAAGCAATACCCTACTAAATAACTTACTGTTTTTAAAATAACAAAAACTCTGCTGCAACTTTCCATTTCTGTAACTTTTGTATCTTACAACACATCTGCACAGTAATAGGATGGAGGGTGTCTGCGGTTTTTTTTTAATCCTTGCATTTACAACTCTTAGATCTCAATAAAAATAGAGTTTGCATTGTAGAGAATTTGGACAGGAGGCAACAAACAGATCTTGGGTCTCTCTCTTCCCTAAAGAGTAAGATATCAATCCTACAAAAAAGGAGGTAAGAACCTCTCCAAACCACAGAAGTAAAGTATGTATTTTTCTACTACAGTATCTTTTTCCTTCTTGGAAATCATACAACGTAAAAACTCTTAAAACCTGTGCTAAGAAGCCATAAACCTTTAAGAACTTAAAGCCTTGAGGTATTTATTGCCTTAAAATTCAGTTGAAATAGGAGCAACCCTTCCTAAAATTACGGCATTTATCTCACCTCTCATACATACAATCTTTATACTACACTATCACAATGCCTGTCTAAAAAGGAGGTAGTTGGAAAGACCTGTCAGAAGAAATCTGTAAGAAACTGAAGAACCATTTATCAAACTTACCAGCACACCTTTTATCCAGCCAAACTTGACCACCCCTTTGCTGTCAGGTGTGTAAGCAGCAGCTGCATCCCCAGCTGGTGTGCCGTCCTCACCATTTGCATAGCCATCCTCAAAGGGCTCCTTGGAAAACAAAAAAAAATTTGTATTTTGTGTGACTGACAAAGCAGAGTGGGCATGCGAAACTTATGCTGTAAAAAAAAATCCCCAATCTTAGCTGTGTAAACAGACAACTTAAAAGAATGACATGGCAGAAGTTTTGAGCTGCTCCTTTATGTCTCTTCCACTACGCACATCTTGGATTTCCAGGAACATGAAACAAACTTACAAGAGCAAACTGTTAGCAGCCAGTGTGGTAAGTATATTCAAGAATTAGTTCTAGACCCCTGAAAAAGTCAAACACCTCATCTGTAGAAAAAGAGCTGGCTGATTTCAAACACACAAGAAACTTTACTTCTTAATCTGAAAGCACAGACTCTTCTACCCCAAGTTACTGGTCTCTGCTGTAGCATTTCCTGTAGTTCAGACTTGGCTGTCATTTGATCAATTTTTCAGGAAATAAATTATTCATTTCCCTGGAAACTATTCTACTACTCTTTGTAAGGTGATGCTGCCAGAAAGAAGGATGGGAGATTGGCATTTCAGGGAAAAGAAGGGAAGAGAAGTCTCCTCCCAAATACTGCTCCCCATTTAAATGGGAAAGATCACAGGACATGGACTTGTGTCTTTTATTTACAATTCAACTCTCAACCTCAAAAATGCAGAAAATCTCAACTTTAAATATAAATTGGAAATATATGTGTATATACACACATACATGCTTGCTTAAAAGGCATTTTGTTTTGCCAAGCCAAGCAAACAGCAGAACATTTAAACTCCAACATTTTCTACACTTGCTGTAAGAAAGCAAGAAGCACTCTAAGCTGTTAGTTTATCCAAGGCAACAAGTACTAAGAATGGATACACTAGAAAGACCCTGAACAACATTTAACAAACCAGAATAAGCAGCATACTGTGAAGCAGTCTGCATCCCAGGGCTTAGAAAACATTTAAACAATCAGAGGTTCAATCCTACTGAGGTAAAGGGCAAAACCCACACTTGCTAAGTAAGACACGAAATAGAGCAGACACAAAGAAGACTTTCAAGTGTATGCAGGAGAAGACTAATAAAGTAGGGTGAGGTATTTTACCAAATTCTTTCTACTCTTGATACGTTAGTAACAGATAGAGCCTCAGCACAGGGTCCAAAGGAAGTATTTCTAAACCTATCACTTACGAAGGGTGTCATCCATATGCTCTTATCAGCAGTAAACATACAAACAAGATTTTTAAAAAAACAGACTATGTCAACTTTATCCAAAGGTAATTGCACAGATTCATCCCAGTGCTTCTCTCACTGATGTGGAATTACGAAATTCTCATAGGAAGAGATACACCTGGAACACATCTGGTGATCCTGTAAGGCAAAAGCCTTCCACTGTTAGGCAGAATCATTATCAGTTTCCAGTCATTACCTTTAACAGCTCACTCTCTTAAAGAGTACATTATATTGTCTCCAGAAGGGATTAAAATAAAAAAAAAGGCATCTTATGTGTTATATATATATTCTTTCATGTATGTGTGTATATGTATTATATACTTTGTTATATACACACTAAACAGAGGACTAATAGAAACCTAACCAGGAGTTACCCAGTTTGCTGAACTGCAGCTTACCTGGATAGAATTAATGGCTGTAATTCTTGGGAGATCTGCACAGCCTTTGACCAGATGAATCTAATGATTGCTGATTATTTGTATTCAGGCACTCAATCCAAATCAAGCAGTGGCATGTAATCAGAGTGGTAGGAAGAACAGTGACGACCAAAAAGAGAATTACAATGCTGCTGCATTTCAGAAATGCTGACCTGCCTGAACCAGAACTAAGACAGCATCTCCTACTCAAGCCTGAGGCTCATGCCAGAAGAGGATGAGCTGACCACCTACCCTGCTACAATAGCTTAGAAGTGCAGAATAAAATGTAAAAATCCTTCTAAGCATTAATGTCTCCCTTTATGACTGCTTTCAGAAGTGGGGAGGAAACAAAGAGAAAGAAGATGCATTAAAACAAGGGGCAGATTATAAACATGTTCACAACTATGCCAAAACCTTCAATCAAGCATGAGACAGTATAACCATTTATTACTTGTTCATATAGAACCCATTCTTATTTGTCACAAAACCCTACCACATTATACTCAGAACAAACTCTATTTTAAACCATTACATAAAAGGAGTCACATTCAAATTATCTAAACAATTTTTAAGCTTTGGCCAAAATACTTGCCAACATCAGATAATATCTTCTGCTATTACAACAACATGCATCATGTCTGTAATTTGAAATAACAAAATTGTTCTCTGAGAACACTGGTCAGGGAGGATCAAGGAATGGCAGGAGGAATCTTTACCTTCATGTCTTAAAATAGTGAAATGTGACAAAAGTGGTGAATGTCTTTTTTTAACAAGCTTGGAGTTTGTTTGCTGCAAGTTCAGATTTGATGAGAAGGTGGAGAAATACCTTTTTATCTAGTCTAACAAAGGATCACATACTTCATCATGTGAGCATGGCTGGCCAAGTACTGGTAAAACCAGCACACATCCCCAAAGGTCAATCCAAAACCTCAACCACCATGTGGCAGCTACATATTTTACTGTAGGGCTCAAACATCCCCATAGCTCAGCCTGTTGTGTTCTGGGGAGGAGATAATGGGTCACAACTGATATTCTGAGTTATCAGTTACCAGATCAGCTCCAAGATACTGCACACTGTGAACACAGGAAAGTTTTGTTCTCTATGTCTCGTCTCTCCACACCGTGCAATATTTCTTAGGAAAATATTTTGAGGCACAAGCAAAATGTAATAACTGAAAGGTTATTCCTGGTTATCAGTGCTGGTGGGTGCCCAATAAAGCACCACTGAGAACAGATATTACAGAGTGTGGGCACAAAAGAATTTCACTCCAGAAGGCTCCAAGTTCAGCCCTCTAATGCAGAATTAAGAAAGCACCACTGTGGTCTCAACTGTAAATCAAGCAGGCGTAGTATTTTTCATGCTCATGTTCATGAGGAAACAATGCTTCTACTCAAGTCAGACACTGAATGGAAAAAACTGCCCTAGCACTATTTTAGAACAGCCAATACATGTACGATAAGATCTTCATAAACAGTAAAAAACACTAATACACTGTGAATTTGGAGGGGGTGTAACAAAAGGGGAAAGAAACGGGGTTTAGCATTTCAGATCAGAAACAGTCTTATTAATACAATTCTTAAAACAAATAATCAGTCCAAAAATATTCAGTAATGGTATTCATTTGTGCTGTTAAAGGAAAAAATAACGTATGTTTACAAGCTGACAATTCTATCATACACTGAGAGGACTTCAGACAAGAAACAGTTAATTTCTGCTCCTACACAGACAATCTACTATTTCATCTCCAGTGCTGGATCATAACAATAAGTTATTTGTGACAACTGTGAATAGCCTCCACATCTATTAGAAACAGATTAGTAATGAAAAAATACTTGATATTTTGCTGGAGGAGATCTGAGATTTTTCACACACAGGCTGTAATACACTGGTGCATCAAAAAGTTCAGTAAAAATTGCTTTAAGAGTTAAAATTAGTGCTGTATGTCATGCAGCGTAATTTTTTTGTGGTGAACTTATCTAAATCCCATCTTAATGGCAACATACTTGAGCTATGTTGCACTGTATGAGGTAATACCAGAATAAACACACGTGAAGTCTTGTTTCTTTTCAAGAATCACAACTTGGAAGCTGCAACTAAAGGGCAGGACCACCAGCAAATTTCTATGTTAAAACTATTTGCTGGATGTCCAGGCAGATTGCTGTCACTGTGAACTGCCTGATTTGGTGTCTTCCAAGTAGTCACTGACTTCTTTAGCGAATCCCTCCCATTGCTATTAGTCCTGTGCAAAAACAGGAGGTCCAGAGAAGCACCTCAGACTACAGCATTTAACTGCTTTTCCCATTCCTCAAGTTTGGCCAGTTACAGGTTTAGCACATGCCATGTAATATGAGGCTCTTGTCACACAAACTCCCTAGAAAGGCTTCACAACAGCAGCAGCTTCTCATCTCGGCAGGACAGAGTACTGAAGCTGGTTTCAATAGTTTATATTATCATAATGCTAAAAATCAAGAACCTAATCTTTTCAAGCTGCAGCTCCTGCAAAGAAATATAAAAATGGCCTTCCACTACATCACGCTGTTTACACTTAAAACTGCTTCATACCTACATTCTAAATTCTGATACTATATCGTGATACATACTTTATTCTGATTACATACCTATATTCTGATACTGAGCATAGCTCTCTCATGCTTACTGAGAAGACAAAAAAAAAAAANACAAAAAAAAAAAAAAAAAAAAAAGGAAGCTACCCTGAGAACCATCTTTGCCCAAGGAGTACTGACAGAACAATTCTATGTCCTCACCAGTCAATGCCTCAGGAACTCTGAGGCTGGGGATGTTTGCAGGAACCCTTCCTCACAAGAGTGAGAGGCTTTCACGCATCTTCTGCAGTCCTTCACTGTGGCTCACAGCACTACTGCCAACCTGTTCACTAGCCCTTACACAATCTATCAACCCTATCACAAATTCTTGTTTCCATCTCCCAAAGGTTAATTTTGCAGGCACTGCTATTTTAAGGTGTTCGTTATTTTGTGGAAGGGAACAAGCAGTAAAATGTATTGATCCAGATGCAGTATGCCATCTGTCTCAACAGAGGAAGAATCATTAGTTGGAGAGATTATACTCCCAAATATCCCAGCTCCAGACCTGCACACTATTAAGACTTTGGCTACAAAACCTGCTCTTCTCAGAATTAACACAGTTCAAAACATACATGAGAAAAGAGCTTATAAACATGTTTTGGTTTTTTTTCTTTTCTAATTAAAGGATACCTTAGCCAGAGCATAGATTTAGTAAAAATGACAGAATAAAAAAAGCTATCAAGTTACATAAGAATTACTTGACATTTTGCCTCAAATGATGGTAACACTTCAAAGGATTTTTAAACACTACCAAGGATCTTTTCCTTGACAGAGCAAATGAACTTTTGGACTCTAGCTCCCACCACCTGTGACACTTCCAAGGAGCTGAACAAAAGATTTTAGAAGTGCTAGATGTATTTCATGCATAGAATAACTGCACAGAATAATCCTGCTGGTATGGTGCTTACCTCTGATATAACAGAACTTTTGAAAACAGTCCGTACTGGTACAAGTGTGATGCTGTCTGATAAAGAATAAATAATAAGCCAGGTATTAAATGCTGTCTGAAGGACACCAAGCCGTATCAAATGTATCTGTTCTTTAAACATTACTTTTGCAGCATGTTGATGTTTGCAGTCATAAAATGCCCAGTTTTTGTCTAAGGGTCAGTTTGATAAGCTGTTTTTATCTTTTAATGCTTTTATCTACACAGTTGTGAAAGAGATCAAGAGGAACTAAGCTTCCTTTCCGAAACACCTAAATCTCCACTGAACGGCTTTAAGCATATTGTTGTCCAGGGACACCAGACAGTCTTATCATAAACCCTTTATCAAGAAAAGCCTTGAGTTTGGTTGCCTGAGATTCCAGAGTATTTCAGTACTTAAAAACACAAGAGGAAATAGTCTTGACTCAAGCTGGTGACAGCGACTAGGGTTTGTAACCATTTTTTCAGAAAACCACTTCTCGAGAGAGGCTGGGATACTATTTCTAACTCTCCTCACAAACTACAAATCAGGGCAAGTTTTTAACATTAAACTTGGAAAACACCTCTGCCAAGTCTGACAGTTTTCAAGTGTTTTTTTTTCCTGTAAGGAAAATAAACAACTCCAATGGGAGGAAGTATCACAGGTAATGACTATTAAAATATCTTACTCTATGTAACATTTTCGTAAAGAACAGTCTGACTTGACAGTGTTTTGTAAACTGGTCCTGCTGTGCTGAATAAGGATAGTGACAGGTATGGAAACTAAGAACAAGCATGCACAACGCTCAACTAATGCTTTGTAACTGGGCCCCATTCTGATGAAAGAGGAATGAAAGTCTAAATTCTAAAACAAATATAACAGTCTGAATCTTTGGTACCCCTCACTTAGAAATTGCTACTCAGAAAGCCAGTATCTTCCACAGGACACCTGAAGCAACTGACAGATTTCTGATTTACTAATTAGTTAAAAACAGTTTACCAAGCTAACAAAACAGATTCAGGTGCTCAGGTTTTCCAGGAGTTATATCCGAAGCTTAACTGATCAGCATCGCTCCCAGTGGGAAAAAAAACCCCAGTCAGGTAGCACATAGAAAAGAAAACACAGCATAAAGACAGGTTCAAAACATTTCAGTCTGCCTAACACCTGCTTAGCATTTTCTTTAAAGAAGTAACTCAAATGCTATCAGGGAACAATCACTCGTCACCGCTGTTGACAGCAGTTCAGAAATTTCAGCAGTCATATTAGGCACTTTACTACTCCATTATAAAACAGGAACGAATTGTAAATTCTATTAGCAAATTTGCCATAATTCCCATGCCAGTGTCTTTACAGTCATAACTTAAAAAACCCTACTAAGCCATTAAATGGCATCCAGAAGTTACCTAGAACAGCAGGAGATAAATTGCCCAGATAAAACCCAGTCAGTTCTTAAAACCTGGGATTCCTTGGAATCAAACATGAACAGCTAAATCATTGGTTACCCACCTCAATCAAAGGCAATCTTTTGCAGGTTTGCAGCCAAGAGACCAAAACGTAAGTGCTTTGACTACATTACCTTCTCTACAATTATGCATTTAAAATATACTAGCAAATGCCTTTGGCATCCACTTCCAGAGATTTTAAAAGAGATTGCATCAAACACCGAACATTAATGTTATCTTAAGCTGAAATTAAAGAGTGTTGTACTGTGATTGCAGCAGAGCAATTTTATACAGAAGAAATTTATAGTTGCAATTAACATGTCAACTGAAGGATTAGCTATGTGTCTCTGCCATCAGCCTGTATTTCTGTCTTGCATACTGCTTTTAATATAGAAACATTAAACTGTGGTTTTTTTATGTGTGTGCATATATATATTGTATACATAATGATTTTAAAAGCCATTTTTACTTTAGTTCTTTTAAAGAGATAATCAGCCATTCATCCCTCCAACTCTTACATGCAGTATGATGTATTAACTAACTTAGCAAGACTTAATCAGGAAACTTACTCAGACAATTGATTTCAGCTTAGGAGTAAATCCTTTCTTTCAAGGTGGTATACTTACAAAAGATAAATAGGAGATTTCTTTATGAAGATTAGCACTACTTTAATGTCTTGCATGAACACAGTTTTCTTCACAAATCTCTAAGCTTTCTACATGAATGCTACATTCCTCTAAAGCAGTTTTGACATGTGATAAAGTGACAAAGTTTTGTTGACATCTACAGGTATGCAAGACCAGGATCCTAGCAGAAATAGAAATAATATTTACTTTTCCTCCCTAGCAAAAACGTTAATTAAAGAATGAGAGCACTTCACGAAATAAAAAAAAACTTCCCCACATCTTTACATCTTGATTCATACATCCCTCCTAAGCACAGGCTGGCATGAAAATTCTGGGCAAGCTGATCATGAAAATTAGAAACAAATGAGAAAAGGCCTTTGTTCAGTAGCTTTACAGTGTGGAAGACCCACAATGCTTATGGTCTGCACTCTCAGAAATTCTGTAGCTAAAAAAGGCCTTCCTGTGAAAAAGTAGTCAACGTGGTCTGCCACTAGAAAAACAAAACAAACCCCCAAAAACCCAAATTTTCCAAAAAAAGGCCCAAATTTCCTTTCCCAGTTTCTCCAGTTCCAGTTAACAGAAAGTTGCAGGAGGCGTGACTTCCTCCACAAGTGTAAGGGCAACCAATCCCTTCAGTTTAAGGGAAAGAAATGCATGCAGTCTACTTCACACCTCAAGAATGCACCTTCATTTCTGCACTAAAGCACATGATCCATTCCAGAACCACCACTGCACCCTGAATGATCTACAGAAATAATTATTCCTTACTGTGCATTTAATGCAATATTCCTTTGGATATCCATTGTCCTGGAAGGAGAAACCACACTTCACAGGAAAGTGGATCCAGGCTCTGAACGCAGGTAGTTCAGTTTTCACATGAGTATCTGAATCACATAAGCCTGACACACTCCAGAACGAAGCAGATGCAGCACTTGATTGCAAAAGAGCTAAAGCAAATCCAATTAGCAAGCCTCCTGCAGAGAAGTTTTGCATACTCAAGTGTAGTCCAAGAAATACAATGTTTTCCTATTAAGTACAAAAAAGAATCCATTTCAGTCTTGTCAAGAAGTCGTTTTGGACACCCCTGATTTCCCAGTCACCACAGTTCCACCCCAGCAGCCCACCCTCAAACAGCCACTGCTCATTCCTCCACCAGTGGGACTGGGGAGAGAATTGAAGGGTAAAAAATTCACAGGTTGAGGCAAAGACAGTTCAACTGGGAAAGCAAAAGCCACACACACAAGCAAAGCAGAACAAGGAATAATGCTCTGCTTCCCATGGTTGGGCAGGGGTGTTCAGCCCTCTCCAGGAGAGCAGGGTCTCACAACATCAAGGTGACTTGGGAAGACAAACACCATCACTCCCACTGTCCCCTTCCTCCTCCTCACCCCACTTTTTATACTGAGAATGATGTCACATGGCCCAGAACATCCCTTGGGTCAATCTGGGTCACCCATCCTGGTTGTGTCCCCTCCCACCCTCGCATGCACCCCCAACCTCCTCACCAGTGTGGTCACAGGAGGAGCAGGAAAGGCCTTGGCTCTCTGCAAGTCCTGCTCAGCAAAACCAAAAACATTTCTGAATTATCAACCCTGTGTCCAGCACAGATCCAAAACAGAACCCCACACCAGCTACTGGGAAGGAATTTACCTCAGCCAAAATCAGCACACAAGTCATCTATTCTCCACCCCAAAATGAAGGTTAATTTGAGGCATTCTTGCTCTTAACAGCTTTTGGTTTCCATCTACTTCTGCAAAACATGGTGCACTTTCTAGTCAAAAAGTAGGAGGAGAAAATTACCCCATGCAGCAATAGTAAAATCCTAATAAAACATCCCATTTCTAGAAAAAGTAAGTTCCTGAAAAATTACATTTTTTTACCTGTTGGCTTACAACAGACTAAAAAGCCCATTGAAGTAATCCCAAAAAATCCTTTAAGTACCACCTGAATTTTTAACGTCATGTTCTGAAGTGGTGAATGCAGCTGCAGCACAGCCCCTGAGCAGGGTTGGTATGTTCACACAGAAAAGCAGTCACTTGCAATGGCACAGCACCACATTTCAGCCAAAGTTGCCAAACTGATTACAGTTCAAGAGCAGTATTACTCAGAATAGTCTTAGGAGTCTCTGCCGTGTAGACTGACAGACCAAGTTGACTAGCATCACAGTTCCTTTACAGCTGAAGCAGACAGAGCTATTTTCTTTGAATTTTAAAAAAAACCAAACAGCTGAATCATCTGCAGTAGGAGCAGTGAATTCAAAGAAGGGAAGTTAACAAACAAAATGAAGATACAAGAGATAACCCTTCCTATTAAAATGGAACCTTAATTTTTCAGAATTCCTTTACTTTTTATCACCTTATCCTTTAATCAGTCAAGTTTACAAGGCACAGATAATACATCCAAAGTTACTTTTTATGCATAAATGAAATGTGGGGAAGTTTGTCAGGTATAATCAGTATATTCAGTATATAATCAGTATAATCAAGTAGGGTATAATCAGTAGGGTAAAGTGCTGAAATAAATCTAAGACCGTTCATGCACCTAAACTGCAAAAACTGGACAGCTTCCAAAACTTGGAAATGCAAATGATTTGAAGTCAACTAATTTAAAAAATTTTTAATAGTGACCAATGGCCATAGTGTGACTGCTATCACCTATACCAAGAAGTGGGGAAAATGGGTTTGCGGTAGCTTATGAATGAGTATTCTGTGAGGTTTTAGGAAAAAAATCTGAAGAATTCAAAAGAAGATGTACTAGACTGGTTTAAATTATTCCAAGATACTGATCTTGCCAAGCTCCTCCCCTGCAAGAATGTTCTTCAAGAATGAAAATCATTTGAGGTCTAATCAAGTGCAGTATCAAAAGGGAAAAAAGTTAATCTGAAGATGAGTTCTGCAGCACCAGTCCACTGGGAGTGTGACAATATGTTTTTTTTGTAATGGGAATAAAGAGAAAAAAAGGAACTGTTAATTTCATCTTTATATCACACTTGAAGTTTTGCTTTGCACTACACACATTACTTGTACAGTAGCACGTGTATATAAAAATTTTAAGTAAATGAATATATGTATCTTAGGAGTGCACACTCAAACATTTTTATTGATGCCTGTGTGCAGTGAAAATACTGTGGAGATCCCTTAAGTACTGGATCAGGGAACTGAATCACCACGTGCAGTGCAAGATTTTGCAGTTGAGGGGTGTTGGCTTTCTGTAAACCAGATCAGATCTGTATCAGATCCAACCAAGATCTGTGACAGCAAAAAGTTCACCCCTTTCAGCAGCAGTCCACACTTGTGCCTGTGAGCTATATAAGCTGCTAAAGGTTCAGTTATTTCCAGCTTTCCTGGGACATGGAAAAAAAATAGTAAGAACAACATTAGAAGCTTGCTGAACACAGTTCATGTTTTTTAGCATTCCAATAGGTGTTCTGGACTACTGACTTATCAAAAATTCAAGAGATAAAAGCATCAAACAACACAAAAATACAAATCATACAAGGTCTTTATAAAATACAAGCCCTGGAACACTAACATTATTTACTGCTGCAAACAGGGCAGTACACTCATTTTTTCCTTGATAAAAATGGTTGTGTTCAAGTGCGGTAAGCAAATCAATCAGAGTAAGCAAAGCGAGGATTCTCGACACGGACTGAAAAAGCATAAAAACACCCCTGTGCATGATGCAAGTAAAGCCTCACTGAGTACAGGTGCATTAAGGTCACTGCTGTTTAAAAGTGATGAAAGAACAGTTACCAATTATAGGCTTCTGGGACATACAACAGCACCGAGACCAAGACTAGGAGGGCTTCTCTTGGTTAATTTTAGTACAGTGAACTTCAGAAAGAAGATTCAAATTCTGCTCACATATATGAAGGACAGCAAGAAGAAAACGTAATTTAAATTAAAAATAACAGGGATTCAAGAAAGAAAGAGATCTACAGACCGTAAACAAGATTCAGCAAGGTGGTGCAATAAAAACTATCTGCAGGAGGGTCTCAATCTTCCATGAAAAGGAAGGAAGGAGCTTTTAAAGACAGACCTTACAGAACAGGGTCAGCTAACTTGATACCCTCCCATCATCTTTTAGCCTTTTATGCACCTTTAGCTGAGTTCTGCTTTCGTTACAGGCTAAGCAAACATAAACCACGAACTGAAAGAAAATAAAAACAAATGTTAGAGGTGCAGCAGTTGTTTAACCTTCTCAAGACAGAATACATTTTCATTAGAAAGCAGTGCAATACACAGACCTTTTCACTCTGCTTATGTTAAACATTTGAAGTCACCAGGTCAGAGGAAAAACTGCAGTGTTTGAGAAGAAGTTACTTAAATCCAGAAAGACAACTGAAAACAATTACAGTCATCCAACTTGAGTAAAAACAAACAAAAAAAACCCCTCAATTTGTATCAGGTCTACCAGTAATTGCCTTTTTTCCTTACACCTGTCTCCAAATTCAGATGACAGGTGCACAGATTTTTGTGTGGGAGGAAGCAAAGCACACTTGTGTTTTTAAATACCTCGGGATTTCTTTTTGTTTTGATTTACAGTTTGATCCGGATGGGGGTGGGGTGGAGGTGGTGTAAGGATCTTCCTCTGAGATCAGTACCTTACCCTGTCAGTGTTCCGGTGAGTATTTAACAAACAGCAGAGCAGAGCTGCCAGCAGAGGGCTTGGTTCACACCACATCCACTCACCACAGCTGCAAGGGACTGCACAAAGATCAAATCAGAACCACTCATATACAGCGAGATCTAGTCTTAAGGAAAAAAACATAAGCTCCCCAATTAACTCAATGCTATACATAAAAATCCTAAATTATTTCAGTGGGCTACAGTGTGCAGGTCTGAATACCCTAAGACTACACTTGTCAGAACAATAAGGTCTGTGATATTATGTCATAGTATTGATAAACTCAGGAGCACAAGGCATGTATTTCTACAGGCTGTATCTTTATGTACAGACGTAACTCATCCATGAAAAGCTGCAAGACAGGAAAAAAAATTAAGAAAAGCAAGAACACTTTTAATCTTCCCATGGTCTGAAGACAGATCCCCCTCAAGAGAGCACAGGACACCACTGCAACAAAAACCTGCATGTCATGGTATGTTGACTTCCCTCCCATTTCTTTGCTAATAAACATCCTCTCACCTCAACATCTCTGGAGACCAGAGCTCCTGCAACACATCCTCTTTACAAGACAGCAACTGCAACAGCCCCACCAAATTCCCTCTCTCATCTCTCTAAAGCAAAGAGAAATCAATACATACCAACTGGGTAAGGAACAGATTGATCACTTTAGTTATCTGCAGTCAATGACATACCAAGACATGGAGTTTAGTATGATCAACCAAGACCAGTGTTATGCAATTCATCCACCTCAGAGCACTGCAGCATCACTCAGCTGTGTTTCCACAGCCAGTTTCAAGAACAATCCTTTTCCTACAAGGAAAGCCACTGCTGGAATGACCACACAAACACCCATCCCACCAGGACTGCAGGACAAACCCCTTGTGAAATGAAACCCCTCCAGCACATGTGTGTGTGTCTTCCTCAAACAGCCACTCTTCTTCCAACACTGCTTTTCTGTGAGAACAGAATCAGTAGAAGTGTTAGACAGATGAAACGTCTAAACAAAGCTAAAGAAAAAAACCTGTTCTATAATTGGCACTGGCATCAACAATGCTCCAACATTGCCTCACGTTTATCTACCTATTAAAAGCAAACAGAATAGCATGAACTCTAACTGCTGGATAAAATAGCTGCATTCAAAGCAGTGAACCACACCGCTGGTAAACAGTTTTGGATCGTTCTTTACACAAAGTATCTGTCACTCTGGATGCACTGGGTCAAGAACAGAGGCACAATAGCTTGTGCACACAGTGCAAACTTTATGTAAGGGTACTAGGATGTGCCAGCTGCTTTGCACAGACATGCTGTACCTGATAAATTGGTACAAAATCCACAGCTGAACAGCAAGGTTAATTCTTCAAGTCAGTAAGATACTTTCCCAAATGCAAAGCATTATTCAAAAGTAGAGACGTGCTATTCAGTAGGAACTGAAATCACTTTGAGAATGGAGACAATAAGCCCCCTGGAAACAGTAAAAATAAAAGCACAACAGCTTTGAGAACATCTTTCACATAAAAGTACAGCACCTTCTTGATTTAAAAGTTATCAGGGCTCTGTGTTCACAAACCAAGTACATAATAAGAGATGGGATGTATTTCATACTCCCGTGAGACTGACATGAGATTGCCAGGAATGTAGGTATCCGATGCTATTAGCATGCACAACACACCCTTATTAAAAGCTTTTGTGTTTATCTGGAAAGTGTTTTAGTAAGTTGGAAACAAAAATAATGGCTTCCCTTCTTCTTATAAGCCTAAGTAGCTGCTAACACCTTAATTGCTTTGGACATTAAACGTCCTGCGACAGAACAATTGAGTTACACCATTGAACTTCAACTTAAAATTCTGAAGTTTATACCATGGCTTTTTTTAAAAATTAATGCTTAATATCAAATGGAACCAAAATTCCATATTCCACCTCAATATTTATTTTATGGGAGGAAAGGCCCAAGCAGACAGGACACGACTTTAAAAAAAGAAGTATCTTCACATATACATCTATCCACACTGCATAACGAATTAATAACATTTAAGAGATTAATAATTTGATTTAATTAATGCTCGCTATGAAACTGTTTTGATAATGATCCTGTAATTAGGTTGTCTACCATTCCACTATGCCACAGACTACAAAGCAAATTCCTTGCCATGAATTTCTTAATGAAGAAATAACAATTTTATAAATTATATTTCCAGAATATGTTATATTGAGCACTGAAATATCTTAACGGTGTCAAAGAGCTTTCCACAGTGCTGCAACATTAACACGCTGAAAAAGCTATCTGCCAACCTTAGAAATTTGAGAAATGTTCTGCTGACAAAGCTGAGTATCCAACACCAGGTCATCCCATCATGGACCAGGAGTCAGAAATTTGGGGGAGCAGGAGGACGGAAAACCAATGTGGTTTCACATGTGTTACTATCCTAAAACACATATATGTGTTTTATTTATAGTTTACCCAAGTCGAAACACATGGCAGTAATTGCCAATTTCGATTTCATACTAACTTAGATTCAGACCACAGATCACCACTTAGCTCCATCAAAAGGGGACCTGGAAGGCAGGAGTAATTTGCAGTTATGGTCAGCAATTAAAATTTGACATCTTATCTCAGATATCACAAACAAGTATCTTTATAATACACAAACAAGTATCTTTATAATACAAGTTGTACTGGAACAACTCCACAGTCAGTGTCAAAAAATACACTTAAACAGTCACCACCACCCACCCAAAAAACCCCAAACCCCACATATCACTGCTGATGCACTGAGTAGCCTAATAATGGTGTGAAACAGGTAAATCTGGAAAGCACACACATTTCCTCATGGAACTTCACCTCTATAAGGAGTGAAAGGTGGGATGAAAAAAAAAAGTTCTGGAAACAAAATATTCGCTTCCTTGGAATGTGGCCCATGCATTTCTTGATTTCCCTAAACCCAGTAGAAAGAACTTAAAACACAGGCTTCTGAGCACAGCCATACACCGCTTTTCAAACTGCTGGAGAACAGCAGTGCAAGAGCTTAATCTTTATCTAGAGTTAGTTTAGTGATGATAGTAAAAAAAAAAGGTCTAGGAAATTAATTCTACGTTCAGCTAAAACTAGTCTTCTAGCCAAGCCAGCCTTGCAATGCAAAGAAGGCTCTCACTGTCAACTCGTCTCAAATAACACACGGACTCGTAGTCCAAAATAGAAAAAGCTTGAGACGCAGAGCTCAGAAATTGTTCAAGGCTCAGGGGCCACCGAGCAGCCCCGGGAAGGCTCGGTCAGGATCTGTGCCTGTGCAGATCCAGCAGCATCCCACCCAGATCCCATCGGATCCAGCGGGCTCTGCTTCGGTGCCGCAGAGACAAACCTCCGGCCGCTACCAAAGCAAGATCATCCTTATTTATTTACTTTTTTTTTCAGCGTCTCTATCAAATGTTTTCACTCCCCAGACTAATTCCCATGGCAAGCCCCCGAATCAATACCCTATCTGCTGGGGGCGATTTGGAAGTGGAAAACCTGTAAAAGATCACTGCTCGACGACGGGGAAAAGAGACCTACGGTTCTAAATACCTCTGGCACTGGGGACCATCTCCCAAAAGCACGTGTGTGTGTGGGGGGGGATGGATACCACTGCGTCACGAAAAGACAAAAAAAAAAATAACAGAACAGACGCAAGCTGTGCACCCGCGCTATTTGCGCCTNAGAAGCCGCCGCACCCCCGGCGCCGGGGGGAGCCCGGGGGCCGCTCTCACCTTGTCCAGCTCATCGTGCAGCTCGGCCAGGCTGGGCCGGAGCAGCTTCTCGCCCAGGTCGGCGGCTGTGTGCCGGTAGTGGTCGATGCGCGGCACGGCGTCCATGGTGTTGTGGCCGAAGGTGCGCAGGTAGTAGGTGTTGGTGTGAGTATCATAGTAGTAGTGGTGGTGCCCGCCCGAGTGCAGGCTGCCCTCGCTCATCACCGTGTCGCCGCCGTTCTGGACGCCGCTCACGTTGCCGCCCTCCGAGCTGCCTCCCCCGGGCTCGCCTGGGCTCTCGCCGCCGGCCGACGGGTCCACGAAGTTCACCCGAAACCTGCCCTTGGCTTCCTCGCCTCCCTTACTCGCCGCGCCGATGTCCCCGCACGACTTGCGGGGCCCCTCGGCCACCAGGTCCACCTGGAAGCGGCTCTGGCTCGGCGTGGGACCCAGCGGCTTGCCCAGCGCATCCTTGGAGCCCTCATCCCCCGCGGACCCCGTCGCCAGCTCCTTGCCCTCCATGCCTTCCCTTCGCTCTACGGCCGCCACTGCTCCGAACGCCCCTCCCGGCCGGCGGCTCCGCTGCTTTAAGCGGCCGAGCAGCGCCCCGGGGCTGCCGCAGATACAGCGCCGCGCCCCGCCCCCGCCGCAGCGCCAGGTGACGGTGCCTCCGGTCCCT
>VXAX01006528.1:146633-217212 GCA_013399835.1 Leptocoma aspasia | reverse complement strand
ACCGCCAGATCTCCCCAGACTCCCTGATCCTTTGCACACACACATACAAACCCGGACCTCTCACACACCCCCTGGGCCCCTCATAGACACCCCCAGTTCTCTTTGATGCCTCTCAAGGCATCACCCTCACACATGCACCCAGAATTCTCACATGCTTTGGTGCTTCACACAGCCCGCTCGGACCTCTCATAAACTGCTAGATCCCCTCACATCCCTCCTGTTGCTCACACACAGTGAGGCTCACACACCCTGGTCCCTCATACACTCCCAGATCCTCTAACAAACCCCCGGTTCTTCATGCACCCCACGAACCCCCTCACACCCCCCAGTTCCTCAGCCACCCCACAGAATCACCAGACTGAGTCAGGTTGGAAGGGGCCGCACTGGGTCATCTGGTCTGCTCTCCCCGCTCTGGCAGGGTCATCCAAAAGCACATGGCACCGGATTGTGACCAGACGGCTCTGGAATATCTCCAGAGACAGACTCCACACCCTCCCTGGACAATCTGTTCCCGTGCTCGGTCACTGCACAGGGAAGAAGTTCTTCATGCTCAGGTGGAATGTTCCTGTGCATCAGTTCCTGCTGTTTTCTCTCGCCCTGGTGTTTGACCATCACCAAACCGAGCCCAGCTCCATCTCCCTGGCAACCCCCTCTCGACATTTATAAACAAGGACGAGGTTCTTTCTCAGCTGCCTCTTCTCGAGGCTGAACAGGCCCAGCCCCCTCACTTGTCCTCATGAGAGATGCTCCGGTGCCCCCATCATCCTCATTGCCCCTGGACCTGCTCACACATTCCTGGTTCTTCACACACCCCCTGCAACCCCCACACCCCTGGACCCTCCTGGTTCCTCAGGCACCCCCTGAACCCCTCACCCCCTCTGGACTCCTTCACACCCCCCCCGGTTCCTCCATTTTCACCTTCCAGCCTCTGGATCTCTGCCTAGTGCACTGTAAAAACCACTTGCATAATAGATCTAATGTCAGTAATGCCTTTTCCTATCTCCTCTGATGCAGCTTTTTGTCCCTGTTTTCTTAAAGTTTATTCTTTCTCCAGAAGCATACGTGGTTCTTTAATTTAAGAAGTGAAGTCGTTCTGCCTCCCTGCTCTTACTGGAACATAAGTGCCTGGATAATCCATTAAAGCATACGAAGTTGGCTCTTCTTGAAAAGAAACCTCAGATGGGAGTAAAATACTTCAGCTTCCATAGTCAGAATTTAAACAGGGACTCACCAATGATTTTTCATTGTGTATTTTTGTTGTCTTTTATATTTGAAGGTAGCAGCTCACAGAATGTCACAAGAGGTGGGTTATGTCTCCAAAAGAGTTTCACCTTGTTTAAGGTGCTAAAAATCATAAAGCAAACATTCACTTCAGTCAGACCTCTTGAGCAATGCCACTTCTTTATGTCAGTGACATTTTAGTTGGTACTTCTGGGTTCCAAATATTTTCTTTTTTTCCCTGATGTGCAGTTCTGTATATTTTCCCCCTCTGCCTAGCAAACTCTGAGTGCCAACATCCATTTTCTAGCTCCCCACATCTCTACTGTTTTATTTCAATTAACAACAAACCTGGTGACGTCACCCAACAGAAAATGTCTGGAGCTATAAAACAAAGCTTGCTTTTCCATAACAATTAGAGGAAGAAGTATTTCAATTCTAGGGATGTGTACATGCCTAAAAAAGCTGAGGATGCCTCAACAGGTTAAAAAGGTGGATACACTGATCCTTCCTTGTTTAAGCACTGTTCTAGAAAAACAGGAAAAATCATATACTTCAAAATAGTTTGAAACATTCTTTGATAGACTCACAAATTAAAATAAAAGATAAAATAATTGAAACATTTGGCAACTTTTCAGAGTGTAAAGAAAATAAAATCTGTGTGCAAACTGGAAAGTAAAAGATTAGGCCATGGCGAAGTTTGTACTTTTGTCAGGGTGCAAGGGCTTGAAAAACAGCGGATGATGAAGAGAATGAGTCAAAATAAAAGATTTTTGTTCAGAACTGAAAGTAAACAGCACCTAAACAACAGATGATATGCAAAGAAAATCCACCATACATTTTTCATAAGCAGACATAAACAGTTCTTGATCAACATCTGCATAGAACGTCATATGATAAGGTGTCTGGAAACAGTTTAGACTTGGAAACAGCAATTTCTGTCAGCTCTCTGTATAAATAACTGAAAACAGAGGAGGGAAGCATGTGAAACCCCATGGATGTTACACAGCTGGTGATGGTGGGATGATATTGCAATGTTTAGATATTTTAAAGGACACTCTTCATGGATGAGTGGATGTGTGTTGGCTACTTCTGTAAAGCTCATGGCCTGCCTGGCGTCAGTTCTTGACATTCTGTGATTCCATGGTCCTATGAATGTGAGATAACACTATATACTAGCTTTGAAGAAAACAAGAAGTTGAGGGTGCTACAACAGCCCCCAGGAAAGACAAGGGAATGGAGGACACGAGAAAAAGATTGATGAGGAAAATGCAATCCTCTCAGATCCTCTCAGAATTAAGAGGATCAAAAAGATGAGGAATTACCACTGTATAAGAAGCTGGCAGCAACAGCAAGAGGAAAATTAACCGAGATTTCATCAGGGTTCTGGGACTTCATGTAACCCATGAGAAGGCTGAGAGATTCTGTGACTGTAAGGGAGAATAAAGGGCATACAAATTCCCATTAACTGACAATTAAAATGTCATCAATAGTAAGAAATACACTTTGAGGGGGAAAAATAAAAGAGTATTCACTTTAAGCTCATAATTAAATGGTTTCTGACATACCACTGCTTAAAATAGCACTGCGTAGAGTTTGGGTGTTATTGGTAAAGAAAATAGCATAACACGTTAAATAAAAGCAAGCAATAAATTACTCCTATTCTGGCCAAGATTGTTTACCACAGTAATTGTTTTTTTTTCTTTAGAAAGGGAGGAGGGAAGAGCTGTGGAGGGTTTCAGTATCCTTTGACAAGCTGTCTCCTTTTTCTACTTTTCTACTTCTCCAAGTTCTACTTTGAACTTGCCATTTGCCAGCTTCACCTGGCATAGGGCTCATTTGATAACTAATGTGAAACACTGGAAAATGCAAACATTTTATGCCAATATGATTGTTCTGGTCATTTAGACTAGATCTCACTCCTGTGTGCCTCTTTGCCAAGCAGGAGAACTGTGATTTTGAGTCTTTCTCTTCCAAAGTACAAGCAGATGACAACTCATTTTGCTTACCAGATAGGGCCTTTTTCTTCTCTGAGGGCTCTTTATATCATCGTCATCATCCACTGGCCTTAGGCTCTTGATGAGCTTGCTGTTCCAGATCTCTGTGCTAATTTTTTTCTCTGTATATTTTTCTGTATTGGGACATTCATCTCATGCTCATGGTCTGTTTTGATTTGGTTTTAATACATTTCAGCTTTTGCATGGAAAAGGTTTTCTCTGGTAACTTGCCTTATTCCTGCTGTTTGTTTGTGCCAGCTTCCTCTCAACCTTTCTCAAGACATTCTTGATTGATGATACAAATTTGTCATCTCTCCATAATTACTTTTTTCAGTAATCGGCACCTGTAAGAATTCAACTCCTTTTAGTCTCCTCATAAGCTTTGTCTTTGATCAGTTTCCTCATTTTGTTGGATTTTGGGATTTTGTGTGCTTTTTGGTAGAGTAAGCTCAAGTCACTGTTTCAATGCAGTTCTTCAGTGCTAAAATTTTAGAGCAGGTTCTGTGCATGTGCTACTTCAACCATAATGGGGGTTATTTGCCCTCTTGGATTGTCGTCTACCAAGTTGTCCCTTAATGCAATCATCATTAGGATCTAAAAATGTTGTTTGTGCATCTTGTCCCCATTTCCCCAGCTCACAAAAAAGCCTTCTGCTTTTTTCTTTCCTCACTTCCTTTATATTACTTCGTTCCTTCCATTTTTCCTTCTTGCTCCTTGGAAAATAGAGGCAGAGTTAGCATTTATATTCTCCTACTGTGCTGTTTATTGTGTCCTTTATAATTATTACAGGTGTTCATCCAAATCAGTGTTTAAGTAATAATTTCTTTTCCAAAAAATTGGGATGATGTCCTAACAAATACAGTATTGTCATGTGGTAACTTACCTGTATTTGTATTACACTAATCCTAGCTTACAAGAAAAAAAAGGTAATTGCAGCAACACTTCTGAAAGGCTGCCAGATAAATCCTATGATTAAGACACTTAGAAATGAAATCCGTTTGCTGGCAGCTGGATGTGGTGCCGGAAAATCTCTTCCAGGGGGCCTTTCTTGTTCTTTTCCTGCCTTAGATGTGTCCCTGTGTGTCTTCAGTATTTCACTGTCCTTGTCTTTATGGATCTGCTGGTAGTGAGACCACCGCCATAATTACGCTAGTCCTAAAATTTTAGTGTTTCTAACATTCTCTGAAGACTGACATGCAAGATACGTTTTAGATAGCTTCTTCAATGGGCCCCAGTTTTAATAGTCTCTCACCAGTGCACTTGCTTAGGAGTGAGGTGCAGGGTACATCTCATGTCTATCCAGAACTGTAAGTTTTTGCAAGGTGCTGTGTGGTTTTGGTAGCTGGAGGAAGGATATTCAGCACCTGCTCGCTGCCCTGAGCGTGAGTTCCCATGTCTAGTTTTAGGATACTGGTTTATCTTTAAAGTTCTGGTTGTCTTGGTACCCAAGAAAGTGCCTTTCATCCCGTGCCCATAACAGTCTGGTTGAGACCAGCAAAGCCCCACAGGCTCTAGAAACCACTGCCAAGGTGTGCATGTGACACAGTGAGATTAAATGCAAAGACAGACCTTATAATTACCAACTCCAATTATCACATATCATTCAGAGCACTTATTGTCTGACTCACTCCTCTTTTCGCCCAGCATTTGAAAATTGCAGAGTGTACATACATGCGTTAGGAAGAAGAAATTATTCAAAGGGAGATGGAATTCATTATTCTAAACTGCCGTAGCTATAGCAGATACATCAAGAATTATATAGGTGAACTTACTGCAACAATTCTGGAAATAACACAACAAACAGGCCTTTTTTGCAGTATGAAGTATTTTCAAAACAAAATTTTACTCTTTGTGATTTTGGCTTTTTGTTATGTTTCTTTTGTTGTTAAGTTTTAGTGATTTCTATGTCTCAGTCTCTAAGGAATTTTATCACAGATAAAGCTGCAGGCTATCACTGAGGTGCTGCTGAAATGTAAAGTGGGCAGCCTGAACACTCAGTAACTTCAGTCCAGGCTACAGAGGACTAATTTTGATTCCAAACCAAGCAGCTGAGCTTCTCAGGACAGAGCTCATACAGTCTATCTCACCAGAGATCCTCCTATTTCATTTCTCTGTGAGCTAGGAACCCGTTCCAATAGTTTCTTTCTGACACCTCTGTGTGAACAAAGTCCATTTTGCATATTTCAGTTCCTTCATCAGTTCATCTCTTTGCTCTCTAGAACTACAGGCAAGAAGTTGTCTCAGACGTAAAACTTGTGGAGATTGTAGCCTATAGTCACGAGATAGCCAGAGCACAGGGATAAGGAACTGCATTACCCTTCAGGGGTGTAGCTGAAAGATTTCTGTTTCTTATTTTTACTTCTCAAAGTTTTTAGTTGTTGTTGCTGTTTTGGTTTTTTGTTTGTTTGAGGGTTTTTTTGTTGGTTAGTTGGGCTTTTTTTTTGTTTTGTTTTTGTTTAGTTACTTAATTATGTTTCCGGAAGATAAAATAGCTTCTACGTCTTTGTATCCCATTCATTATCTGCTGAAATGCATGTCCTTTGGAGCAAATACCCATTCTGTAAAGAAGCCAAAGGAGGCAGGTTGGCCAGCAGCCCACCAGTGTCCACAGATATCTGTATTTCCAGAAGCTAAAGCCAGCCAACCACATTCTATTCATACAATTAATTTTCAGTCCTTTTCTTTTAATTCTTCTTGTACTATCACAGTCAGTCCATTAATATTTTTTTTGATTTTTTCATGTTCTATAAACACTCATTATCAAAACTGAGTGGAAGTTACCAATAATTTATGCTACAGTCATCCTTTTGTTTCTTTTTTTTTTCACTTTGCCTACTTAATTCAGTGTTTAGAAAACTCTTAGTTTTTGTACCTGCCTTGTAACAGCTTAAAACTGAGTGGTTCAGAGTGGAGGGAAAAGTCCAGTTGTTTGAATGGAAATCTTGATACCCTCCTCTGATATGATGAACAAAATGTGTCCCGTATACCATCAGCACCAAATGTTGTTAATCCAGTCATTATTTTTTCCCCATGTTAATGTACAAGTTTGTAGGGTTTACATGTTCAGGAAGTTGAGATTATGGGAAAGGAGGATTGCACTACTTCTATCACGTGTCACCAATATAATCTCTTGCTCCTTAACTTTAATTCATATTCAAATCTTTGGGGAAGTATGGTATATGATTGTCATGTGTATGGTACATATTTGGCATCAGAGGATGGGATCCTTGGAGACCAGGCAGGGAAGATGAACCTTTACCACATCCCTGAGGATGCCTGCACAAGGCAGTTGTGCCCCAGCATCCGTCCAGCCTTTGGAGTACAGCCACTGGGAGTGAATCAAGGAAGCTTGTTCATAAGCAGTTTTAATAACTATTCTCTCCTGTCGTCTCCAGAACAGGAAATTAGTGTGGGAGCACAAAGGAACTAAGGTGTGAGAAGATATAGTGGTAAAAGAACATATTCTGACTTGAACCATTTCACAGATGGGAAAACTGAGGCATAGGAAGATGACAGCCCAAATCAAATCTACTGTGTGAGAGTGGAGGTGGATTATTTTGAACACACAATACCCTCTCAGTTTTCATTTCCACATTTTTGTTCCACCCACAGATTCATTGGGGAAATTGCTAATACTGAAGGCAGTCAAATCCATTCTAATCTTATAAGCAGTGGAAGCTGAAAACGCAGTTTTGTAGCAATGCACTTGTTTTCCCCTTGCTTTCAGGCTAGGAAATACAGATTGCATTACAGATACTAGTGTAGGTCCTTTGTGTAACTTTTAAAGATATGTTGGCAGGATAAGTTGCTGTATATTGTATTCCTGAACAATGCTAAGTATTTTGGTCAATTGTTCTTTTTTCTTGGGGTATTTTGTATGTGCTATTGAAGTCTTTAAATGCTCAGATAGTGACTCACCTGCATCCTTTCAAAGAGTTTATCACTAATCTCTGAAAATCATTACACGAAGGTTTTATTTAGAAAAAAAAAAAAAGGCAGCCCCATGTCTTTGTGTAGGGCTAGAATCCAAATGTTTTTTCTTCTTATCATTAGAAATGTTTTTGAACTCTTTCCCTAGGATAAGTTCAGGGTGACCTGAATGAATGGTCCCTGTGAGTGCTAAGGAAATTCAATGTTTATGAAAATTCATTGAAAAAGGTAGCACGTAGCTAACATGTATAT
This sequence comes from Leptocoma aspasia, assembly GCA_013399835.1. Taxonomy (NCBI): domain Eukaryota; kingdom Metazoa; phylum Chordata; class Aves; order Passeriformes; family Nectariniidae; genus Leptocoma; species Leptocoma aspasia. The sequence goes on along the minus strand of VXAX01006528.1, from coordinate 209,815 downwards.
CACACTTCAAAGTAAACATGATTGTTTCAAAGGGAAAAAAAGAAAAATAGATGAAAATCCCATAATGGTGCAAGAAGGCGAAGAAGGGATGAAACCTGTGAGGGTGGTGAGGCCCTGGCACAGGGTGTCCAGAGAAGCTGTGGCTGCTCCATCCCTGGAAGCCAGGTTGGAGCTTGGGAACAGCCTGGAACAGTGGAAGCTGTCCCTGTCCATGACAGGAAGTTGGAATGAGAAGATCCTAAAGGTACCTTTCAACTGAAGCCATTCTATGATTCTATTATTTTACAATTCTATGAAATTGTTATAATTATATTCAGTCAGCCACTCATCTCCATTTGAAATCATACAGTTTTATTAGTCTGCATTAAAAAAAAAAAGCACAATAGACAAAAATTTCCAGTTTTCTAGAAGACAGAAATAAAAATGCTTAGAAGTGGGAAAATGAGAGACTGGAAAAGGCTGTGATTCTTATGAGGGGTAAAATAGGAAGGAGCTTAGTACATGTGTGCAAAATGCTGTAAGGCACTGGAAGAGGGAAAATAGGGAGCTACAGTCAATCTTTCAACTATAATAGAACTATCAATTAAGTTAAAAAATGATGACATGCAGCATAATAAGCTTGCAGATGCCATAGACTTAGGTAGGTGGGAAGGAAGGACTAGCCATTCAAATGACCAATAAAACATCAGCAGTTTTCAGGTAGAGGAAAATATTAGAGCTCTTAATCTTTTTCTGTCAAAATGTATGTGAACTCTTAGCAAGGATTAGACAGAATTCCTCCTCAAAATCAGTGTGTAAGTTGCTATCTGAATTTCCTCATGCTTGCATCTGGCACTGGTCCCTTCAGAGACTGGATTTCCAGGTGATGTTTGCATTAATTTACCTCACATAGTGTTTCTCCTCCTAGGAAAACACCTCTATTCAGAGGCATCTGGTGGAGAAGGTGGACATCAGGCACCTGTATAAATTCTGGGAAGCTGAACTGGCAGCACAAAATCTGATGCAAATCCTGGTAGAAATGTTCAAAAGAGAATCTTCTTTTATCATTTGCTTTTCCCTTGATGAAAGGTACCTAAAGCACCATTGAAACAGACAATGACTTGCTGCTGCTTTGATCGATTAACTGGTTCATATTTTCAAAACATCCTGTAGGCAGCTCATTCAGACCAAGAGGGAGAACTGCTGTAACTATAGCTCATTCCTGTCCCACATGTCATATTGTAAAATCTGTTTTATCCAGTTTCAAAAATAACTCCTTCAACAGTGTCAAAAAACATATGGCAAACATCACCCCCACACACTGCATTCTTTTGTCATCACCCATTTATGTCAAAGGGAATTAATATCCTAGGCACTCCTTAATCTTCAGGATGGACTGGGAGAAAATGCAGTAGAAACAGTGTCCTGCAGCTGTCCCTGCACATCCTCTACTTTTGAAAATCCTCTACTTTTAAAATCTGGTTTTCCTTCTCAACTAAAACATCAAAATGTAACAATAACTAATTTTGTCTTTTGGCAGTGCTTTTTCTTCTCTCTTTACTCTGTCAGCAAGCAGCAGTCTTTCCTCCTATCCTTTTATGATATGATCTCTTAAAAGAATAATTTTGTTCTGTTTTGTAATGGAAATGATAACTGATTCTTCATTCCATTTGTGCTTCTATTTGCCCTGTAAAGACAAACCTTGCTCCTTTTGTGACCAGCTACCTTCCACAGCAGAGGCTCACCTTAGATAAGGATTTGCCTCCATTCTGCCACTGTCTTGTCTCATTCATCTGTGAAATTTTGAATCCCTATCTGCTTATTTCTCCTAAACCTATTGCTAGTATTCTGTTTTATATTCCTTGTCTTGTTCTGTTCTGTCTTTCCTCTTGGCCTTTTTCAGCAATAGATCTTGGGCTTTAGCAGGTTGAAAGGTATCTGATCCCAGATTAAAGTTCTCGGTACTCTAGACCACTGAAGTTTAAAAATTCTCAATGACCTGTACTGTATTGAAACAAATATTCAGTTGAATGGCTGTTTTATATACATAGCTATACACCCAACTTAGCAAATTATATAAGCATGTGTTTGTCTCCTGTGCTATTCAGCAAGGCACTGAAGAATGAATTTAACATTAAACTTGCTGAGGCCCACTAAGGTCAAGCAGTTTGCTTAAGAGACATGCCAAACAGAGGTGGATTGCTGAAAGAAATCCTTCATTTTGCAGTTTGGAGCATAGGGGAAAAAAAAAAAAGAGATAATACAGATGCTAACAAGGAGATTGGAGTTCTAGATTGAACACTTCCCCTCTCATCAGATATATTCAAATATTGTCACTGAAGTTATTAATTTGGTTGCTTTGTTTTTTATTTTTCTTAAGGAAGTATATTAAATAAAAAATGTAAATAGAACTGAGTAATGATATTTATATTGAATTTATCTGGATTTAGTTTTCTAGCAACTGAGCCTAGTTGAGAGGCACAGACAGTGACCTCCACAGAAGATCCTCTTATGGTTCATATTGTTTTTCCATTTGACCAAACAACTCCTGCTCCTTGGGTGAGCATATAGTGTCATCCATCCATAGCATTGTAACATGCTCTTGTATTAAATATAAGGAAGAATTCTGCATACTGTTTGGGGGAAACTTTTGCAGGAAGTAACATGCAGCATATTTAATGGGAAGCGAAGTATACACTTCAGAAATGTAATAGTAGACAGAAAAATGTGGGTATTTTTCTTAAGCTCCTACTTTTATTACAATATGGATGGCTTTACTTTTCTAAGCTGACAATTATGTCTATTTAGGTAGAATAGTGACATATGTATTTTCATGTTCCAACAGAAGAGTAGATGTTCCCTTTTCTTAACGAGTAAAATAGGTAAATGCTGAAACTGGCATTTTGGAAGGCTTGTTGCTCCACTCATTCCTTAATTTTCTGTCAACAGGTTGATGAAGTGTTGACATCTCAAGCATTTGCAACTAGATACAAATAAATTGTCTTGTCAGTTTTGCAAAATATTACTATTTTATCTCCATACTAAAGTGTGGACATTATTAAATATATTTTAAGACACCAGAAAGGCCTTTCCTAACAAGATTACCTGAAACTTTATACTTAGCAGTGCTCTGCAAAAACCACAACTCTGACTTCATAATTTAATAATTTTTCATGTGTTTGCATCTTCAATCAGATTTCTGATAATATTTCATTCACTTTTTTTCCAATTAAAAACCTACAATATATCAATTTGTTCTAAAGAGAATGAATTACTTTTCTCAAAGAAACCAGGGTGACTTTAAAACATGATGTAATGTAACCATTTTACCACCTAGAACAATGAAATTAGAAAATAAATTTACATTAGAACTGCTGTGTTAGCTACGAGTACTTCACATGATGCAGTCCTTACAGTTCTGGAAAAGAATTACTCTTTTGATAAATAATATTTTAGTGGATGAGTGACTATTCCTTTAAGATAACTGGCTCATAAATACAAATATGATTCACTGAGAGTCCACAGTAAAATTTGGTTTTTTCTGTTTATCCAGTATGCACAGGAAGGAAAGGTCAGGGCTAAAGGCAGAAAGTTTAGAAATCGAGGACAAAAAGTTATGACACATAGTATGTTTTAAATTTGTGCAGCTGTTGCCATCCCTCTTTCTGTACTATCCAGATGTACCAAAATTCTTGGTTTTAATCTGGCTAATGTCAGATTGAACACTAAACATTTCACATGCACAATTGAAGTCACTCTTGATTTCTTCACCTTCATTCTGACTTGAACATGGGTCAAATTCAAGACCTATTTTTTCCCAGTCAAGTTATTCTGCAAATATCAGGGACAAACACAGTACTAAGAAAAAACAGGTTCTGCTGGATAGTTTTTCAATTGTTCTGCAGTGAGATTGTCTTTAACTTACATTTATGTTGTGCTGCTTTTTTAAAATCTAATTGATTAAATTTGAGTAAGTTAAATAAAAATTAAATTTTTAGATTAAAACTGAGTAAATTAAATGCTTTGCTAATTTACTCTTGTTATTAAAAAAAAAGAAACCAAAGCAACCCTCAGATCAAAATACATTATCAATCTGTTTGTTTTAGTCCTGACCTGTCTGTGAAATATTGTAACCTCTATTCAAATTCTTTTCAGGTTTGGTAATAGATACCCCTTTACCTTGTTCTGAGTCTTAGTGGGGTCTGTAAGTTGATATCTTTCTGCCAGTTGTATTTTCCTAACATTTATTTCCTAAATGTAAAGTGGCATTTCTTCAAAATAGTGAATATTCAGGAAAAGCTCAACATGTTCATCATCACAATGCACCAGCTGAAATGTATCCCAGTAAATCACAGGAACTATGAATACATAGAGAAGATAAAACATTACCACCCTTGCATTAAAACTTTGTTGGAAATGAAAACTCAAACCCCCATTTATTTATTTATTTATTTGTTTATTTATTATACAGGAAAGCAGGGGTTCCTTAGTTAAATATAAATTAATGATGGCAGTCTATTTTGGTAGTATAATATTAAAAAATTACAAATGTACACATATATATTTGCCAAAAATGTTAGAAGCCATGTGACTAATTTGGTCTCAATCATTTGTAGTCTTCTTAATTTTGCAAAAGAAATCCTGTACTTTGGTTTCTTCTCGTCTGGGAAATATAGGAGTAACTACTTTGTATGTCAAATTTTTGCCAAAGATTCAAGGATGCAAACAACCTTCAGACAACTAAATCAGATGCTTCCTCAGTGGTGTTCCTACTTGGGAAAGTATGCAGGGAAAATTCTTTCCTCTCCTTCTCACCATTATTTTCCTGCCAGGATAAGGCTGCTCTTTTTCTTCCTCTGCTTTCTCTCTCTCCCTCCCCACAGACACTTAGAGCCAGGTCTTTCTTTTGCTCCCCACCTTAGAAAGCCACCACCTTAGAAAAATCCACCACCTTAGAAAAATCCATTCTCTGTGAATAAATTTGCTGCTTTTGTTCCTCGTTTCTCTTTTGCAGGACTGGCCTGGATGGGAATTGCCCAAGGGCAGCAGTAGAACACCCTCTTCCAGAGCTCCCGTGAGAACTGTCTCCCAATGCCAGCATCCTACAACCTGGCTGTGCCAAAGCACCTTGTCCTCCTCCTCTGATGGGAACACTAGGAACTTGCCTGCCCTCTGTAGACAAAGCATTCCAGTTAAAGGTTAACTCTAAGAGCCCTTCAGTTATGCAATTCTATTCTCTGAGGAAAATCATTTATTTTTGCTGCATGGAAGCCTCAGTTCACATGAAATGAATTATTCTGAGGTAACTCGTCTTCCCAGAGTGAGCCTGGAACTGGTGTGGGGGAGAACTTCTAGGAGGCAATCAGCCTAAGTGGCTGTTCCAGCCTTCCCTCCAAGGGTCCTAACTCCTTCTGCTGGCTGTGGAGAGCAGATTGGCCAGCTAAGTTCTTAAACTTTGCAAAATTAGGCAGCTGGCATGCAAACCAAGAGGTTTAGTCAGTACTTACATCAAAACTCAGGATTGCCAATGCTGTCAGACAAGGAGAGGAGAGGGCAGGTTTCTGTCACCTGTTCTGTGAGAAGAGAGCTGTTTCACACAGGATTCAGCCACTGGACAGTAAAACCTTTGCTTCTGGATGCAGTGTGTGCATGTTTCTTCTTGATTTTTTCCTCCCTCTTCAAAAGAAGCAGTAGGGTTATTACAGCCCTAGGTGATGTAGAGAGGCAGATTTGACCAAGAAAAATGTGCAACAGACTCAGATCATGAGAGAACAATAATGGGCAGGGTGAGGAGGAAGGAAAACTGATTTTTCAGAGGATGTGTAACTGTAGCTTTGGGATAAGTCAAATCAACTGCCCCAATGACGTTCAGAATATATGTTTGTCCAATAAAACCCACAATGGTAGATTTCCCACTGCCTCTCTCTCATCTGGTGTTTAAGTAGCTTTGATTCTCTGCCCTTGGAGAGCTTTTCAGCAGACATTTCCATCTGCTCTACCCTCACACCACAACGTTCTCCAGCCTCTGACATGAAGGCGTCATTGTTGGTGTTTGCTCTGCCTTTTCATATCTAGGCAATCTTTCACCTAGCCAGGGCAGGTGTAATGTCGGGCTTATTCCATGCCAAAAGTAGCAGATACATGTTCCTGGATCAGTCTTTGCATTCTTATCCAACTTGTCAATACCTACGTAATATGTTTTCATGGAATTTTTTTTTTATCTGTACCACGAGCTGCAACATGTAAATGTTTGTGTCTGCAGTGAGTATGTACTTTTCAGGGACATTTTTGGAAAAACAGGGTAGTGCTTTTTAAAAGACTATCTCCTTGTTACACAAAAAGAGCAATTAATTTAATGGTGTTACTGCCACCATAATTACAACATTTTATTAATAAACACTGAAAAATTTCGAATATCTGATTTTGTTGCTGCAATATTACATCTCCTGAGGAGGTCATTCCACGGCATTTTCAGGATTAAATCATGTTGCCCTCTTTACAACTTCTGACTTTTAAAAATAAATCTTGTATTTTCTGTTGGAAGCACTGATGTGGAAGCAGGTACTTCACTACGTGTGTTCTGCCTCATGGGTGTAGAAACAGGGGGACTTAACAGTGATGGTGGGAAAGATTATTTGTGCTCCTGTAATATGGACCAGCAATTAGACTTGTAGCATCCCAAAACTGGGGAGAAAACTTAAGTACCTTTGGCCCTTCTTTAGATTCAGTCAGTTCAATAAAGCTGAAGAGCTAAAATGCAGACATGAGTTTTTGTCAGAACTTTCTGAAATTCAACAGTTGTTATCAAAACATTGTGTAAACTTCATAGCTCCACGGTTCCAGGTTTTGGCTTGGGCTCTGATTGCACTTGAATTGTTTCCGAGTGATCAAAAGAGAAATTAATAGATGCCTAGTAAGAAAGTTCACTTTATTCTATTTACAGTCGAGTCTAATCTCAATACATTTAGATAACTGTGATAAACATCCCTTTGAACTGAACCTCACCTGTTCCTGAAGGATTACAGAATGCTGGAGTCTGTGAAAGCATTAAATACAACTGCTGGCTCAGATTAATTAAACTCCTGCCTTTAAGGGCTCACAAAGAGTTTCACAGAACCTACAGGACTGCACAGTGTGCATCCACATGGATATTCCCTGTGTATTATGGGAGAGCAGCAGCTTATTGTATTTTATTGAGAGTAGGTGGTCTAAAAGATGGGGACTTGCTGTTTTTTAGCCATAGAGAGGTTGGATAGGACAGAGGGAGGTTTGTGCTTTCCAAAGCAGGCATCTATTAATAGAAATCAGAGCCTGGAATATATCCTCTGGTGTAGCCATAAGCAATTCAAAAACACAATTAACAAATATTCAGCGGATGTCATTTGTGTTCTAGGCTGTTAATGCCAGAAAGCTATTATTAGAATTATGAAGTACTTGACAACTTGAACTTCGAGGAATAAAACATTTTCCTTTGTTTGCAGTGTGCTGCTTACTTAGTTCTGGTGGAATTTAGATTTAAACAGTATCCTCTCTATTGTTAAAAGCTAGAAATCTGCATTAGGCAAAACTACCATTCCCTCTGAAGTGGACTGAAATATGTTGTTGCTTGGGATTTTTTAAAAGTTAAAATTTAAATCTTACCCTCATGATAGCAAAACTTAATTTCAGTAGAATAACCTCAAACTAAGTGCTGCATGAGTAGGATTAAAATTAGAAGCCAAAGACGTTAGCTTCAGTTTAATTTGTGGTATTTACATTAATGTGACATAAAATTCTTTGTCAGAAGAACAGCCGGTTTGAGCCACACATTTAAACTTACAATTTTTATACAAATCTAAATTCTGCCAAAATTTACCAGATGCTTTGTTGACCAGGAATAGAATTTGTTGGTGCTGAAATTCTGGCATTTGCTGAAGGAGTTTGTTGCACAGGAGGCTAAGTGGTTCTCTCCAGAAACAGTGATTTTAATAACAACAAAGCCAAAGACGGTGCCATCTTTTCCACACTGTCATGAAATGATAAGTGCTTTCACATGTCTTTTTACCTTTGAGTGCTGAGTTTACTTGTTTTCTACTGAAAACGTTAAAAATGGAACAAGCTATCCCACATCCAAACAAACCACTTCCTTACAAATATCTCTCAGCAGAATTGTTGAGATTTTATATGCATTTTGCTGTGTTTGGCACCTTGGGTTAGATTTGCTGTATTGCTGTGATCTACATATGAACAACTTACTTGACATATCTTCATAAAACCTTACATACTACACCAGAGCTTAGAGTTACAATGCAGTGTAAGTATTTTCATGAATTGTTACATTTCAAAATGCAGGAATATCTTTTTTCTAAGTGCGATTTCTATAAAATGGATCTCCGAATTTTAAGAGGGTTTTTTTAAAGCATTCTTTTATGCCTATCAATACATTTGCAGTATTATTAAATTGAATTCTAATTACCAAACATTGTTAGTTTATGATTGTGTGGATTTTTGCATATCTTTGTGAAAATACCCAATAAAATGCACGGTGATTTTTACATGATGCATAATGTTTGAATGACTTCTAACACAGGATGATCCACACAAATAATGTGTGAATGTAAGGTAATGGAAATGTAGGCACCAGGATGTGTGCATGCTTATGTCAACTGGGTGTTATGCTTGTAGCCAGTAATTAAATATTTACAGAGGGAGACAAAAGGATGTCCCTTAGGCTGAGAGCTCACAGAGCAATATTGAGAGTACTAAACTATTGTGGAGATGCCCAGTAGTCAGTGAGTATTCCAACAGTCATATTTTGACAGCAATAATGACAGTAAAATGTTATTAGAGCCTTTCCCCCTTGGTCAGGTGATTCCCTGGCAGACTTTTGCCAGGATCAGCTTTTCTGTGCCTGTGCCACTGTCTTTGCCTTGCAAGCACCACGTGGGCAGGGCCACCCCAACGCCTCCATCAGCCCTACAGAATGATAGGTGAAGCAGAGGTAGAAGCAAATATTCTGGAAATTTTCCTAAGCAGCAGTGAGAAGGTTTTTTTAAATCCTGTCGCAGGGACCCTTCCTAGGATGATCATTCAGGTGTTGATATGAGCAAGGTGGATCTGAAGCATCACATCACACAAGGTGCTGCAGAGCATTTTTAAACTTGAAGTTTACTTGGATTAAGCTGATCTCTGTTAAACAGAATGATTCTGGTCATTTAGAGTTTGTCCTAATCTTCCTATCACTTCAGTTTCGCATTAACAAGTAAGATCTTTCTTATTTGATGATATGCAGGTTTCTACTCTGGTAAATTGCTTTCAGGCTAATGTTTAGGAGGTGCAATGTTCTCAGAATGTCAGTTTTGCGTAGCACAGAACGCTTGATCTTCTTACTGGCTGTCTGGCTGCAAGCAGGACATCATGTACCTCAGAGAGGCTCCAAATATACTTTAGATATAAAACACTAAAAAAAGCAACAATACATATTTCTACATATTTAATTTTATAAAATGATAAGCAAGGACCTGTTCCTGACGACTTTATAGTCATTACCAGAGCAAAATAAATTGATAAATAGATGAAGAGAGGCTGACATGCAAGTTATGATAGCAATTTCATGGTTTTTTTCCCATCTTGGCTCAGCACAAAGCATTGGAATTACTTAGGTGACTCTCTTCTACCATTCTTCTTTCTACCTTTTCATATTTAAAAACCATGGTGTGCCTTCCCAGGACTAAAGCATTATGGAAAACCCAACTTCAAATGTTCCAAGGCCTTCAGAGTGGATTTAATTAGGTTGAAAAGGCAGAATTCATTAAACCAACCTTCCAGGTGTTGTGAACCATCTCTCAAAGAATTCACAAAGGCTGGACCCCAGAAAACATATGTAGAGGCCAAAAGAAAAGAGCTCTGTGGGGTCAAAGGCAGATGACACGAGCTTCCAGTGGATTTAGCCTGGATGTTGGCTGGACTGGATGTTGCTGACTGTGGAGCTGGCTCTCACGGTAACCTCGTTACCAAGGTTAGGATTAGGACTGCCCAGGAGATTTCAGTCTAGCCACATGTGAGGTAGACTGTTGTGGGTGCCACAGCTGAAGCAGTCACAACACGAGCCCCAGGCAGCCTTTCCTTATCGTTGGCTCTCTTACAACGTGCCTGATAACTATTACTTAACAGCCATCAAGGGAGGCAGAGCCATAATAGTGAGAGACAGCAGAGGACTGGTGCTGAAAACATTTGGAATTTAAGGAATACACGAGAGGAAGCCAGTGCGAGTGAATGACAAGTACAGGGGTTTAGCAGGTCCAAACTAAGCTTCTTGAATGATTACTACCACCAGGAAAGGATTGAAGGCTGATTATCTTGAGAAAGAGACATGCCTATCGGCTGGCTGAATCAGATTAGTCATAAGCTCCTCTCCTAAGCTTTTCTTTCAAGCTTGTGCTCACTTTATCTTCTGAAAGGCCATTCCTTTGAGAAACAGCTTTCCCAAGCACTGGGTAGGAACCATAGCTCAAAGAGAAATATCAAAATGCCAGTGCCTGAGATGGTGCTTTGGGCTTGGGTTATTCTGAACTACAACCTGGAACATAAAGGGATGGATTTAGAAAGTAGTGTCTGAATATCTGTTGCCAGGATCTTGAGTAATAAAAGACTAAACCTGTACTTAGAGAGTTTAACTACAACTAAAAACCTACTGAATGTTAGTATTCTATTTTCTGAAAAACAGGCCATGAGAGTGCCACAATCATAATTATCCTTTTTACAGGATGTATTAATGTGCAAAATAACAACAAAAAACTGAATCTTGTGCAGTCCCCTCCCACTTAATGCTTCTCTTTGGGATGTGGGCATATTTATACAGTGCATACACCTGACTTATTGATTTGGGCCTGTTTCCCAATTCTGTAAGTCATGGGAAACATAAACAAGAAACTATCAAACTTTATATAAATCTGCAAGTGTTTGAAGTTACACACATCCTCCAATTATCTCTCCTCTCTGTAATGTTCCAGACCAAAAAAAAAAATTACAAAAAATTACTCTGACAAGGATATGGCAATGTGTAAATTGATGTGGAAACGGAATTGCTTGTGAAATCTCATTAAAGCTGAAAAGCAGAAGAGGGAAAGCTACAGGATAAGAATAGCTGCGGTGCACTGCTCCTCAGATGAGAGCTCTGCTTTTTCCACAGCATCTAAACCCCTATGTATGTTGGAATAGATGTTCTGTTTTAAAACACTAAGTAAATATTAAACTTCCACACTCTCTGCCTTACTGTTTGCATTCTTTGACACTTGGCTGTAAGGGGTTGCAAGTTTCTTGGATGAAGTCACTTTGGACCAAGATGGCAGATAGCTCCAAATAACACAAACAAGCAAAACTGGGGAAGACAGGCATTTCCTGGATGCTGCAGTGCTTCTCTCTGTGCAGGGATCAAGCCATGGAATTCTGTTCCTTGAGTCTACATTTTCAGTTATGTAGCCCCAAGATTTCGCTTTGCTGCCTGGACAAGGTCGTCAGTCAAGGTCATGATCAAATTAATGTTTGCTTTTTTTGTTATTGGTAAGAAAATAATGCTTTCAGTTCATGAATCACAGGGGGGAAAAAAAGAAAAAAAAAAGAGAAAATGTGTGAAGTATGGGAGTTAACTAAGTATTACACTGATGTGTGAATGCCTCTGGGAATTTCATCCATGCATCCAGGGCACCCTTGAATACGTGCTGCACAAGATGTTGGTATTCTGTGATTGTAATTGTCCAATTTTGTGGTAGAAAGCTAATCCTAGAAAACAGGAAAAAAACACCCATATTTTAAACAGCAGGTGTAGAATAAGTAGGCTTTGTTCCTAGGTTTGCTGGTGTCTTTGGGAGTCACCTCGAGTTATCATTCATACCAGGGATTTCAAAACCATCCCCTGATCCTGAAAAGCCAAGTAAAGATATCTAGAAGCTGTTATTCCTGTGATGGTCAAGGCTCCATGGTCTAGTTGAGGTGTTAGGGCTAGGCTGGGCTTAATGATCTTGAATGTCTCTTCCAACCTAGTGATTCTGTGATTCTTGTACATTTCAGCAGAGTATCAGAATTCAGCACAATTCAACACAGCATCCTAGAATAGAAACATAGGAACATGGGAATGTAGTATAAGAACTCAACATAGGAACTCATTTGAGAGTGTGTTTGTCCTCTCAAAATTAATCTCATGCATCTGAAATGGAGCACTGCCAATAAACAGGGCTTTGATTTAAGAATTATTGCGTTCCCCTTTCTAACTCTTGCCAACATAGGCAGAATGGTCCTAACAATGACCAGAAAAAAGAAAATGGTCTAGTCAGTACACTCTGAACATATTCTGGATATTAATAAAGTTAATGATAAATGCCTTTAATAAAGAGTGTTTGTCCACAATGTTTTTTTTATCTATTCACTAGCAGACTGATTTATGTCTGCTAGTGACTAGATCAAAATAGATCTATAGATCAAAATAGATAGTGCTAGAGAGGTAAGCATCTCCAGTGGATGATTCAGCCACCTGAAGGTAAAAATGTAAGATAGGGGGGAAGTGCCTGTCTTTCTATTGGAGAAGCCACCTAGCTTTTAGGGAAGACATCCAACTTTCAAACAGGTAAAATTAGTTGAGAGAAATCCCAGAAAACTACATTCTCCAGAACAGGAAAACTTCAGAAGAATTTGTCAGGGATTACAGGGAATTACTGTCACCTGACTATGAGACCACTGCTAAACTTAAGCAAAAAAACAAATTCTGAGGCTTGAGGAAACAAAAAATATTAAGATTTTTTTCCTTGTTTTACACTGATTTTAGTGTCTAACAGTGGAGTGCTGGAAGGAACTGTATTCGTGATAATTTTGTCGTGCTTTACTGTATTTATTCTTGCTTTGAATTTTTTACAGATTCAGTGAGTGGCTAGAGACAAAATGCAGTGAACTGCTGTCAGCCATCTGCCTGGACTTCTGGGCCACATGGAGGAGGAACCATGCTGGAAAGGGATTCACACAAGGCTAAAATGTCCTGCATTGCCTGGAAAAGGAACAAGTCAGGTGTTGAAGCCAAAAGACTGACACAGGAGCTCAGTACTGGAGCTAAAAGCAAAAAGGGGGTGCTGAAGTACTGCTTCAGTAATTTCCTGAGAAAAAAAGGGTCATAAGATCTATGAAGTTGTTAGCTCTGGCGTGGAAGGGATGGGGATAACAATAGAAGCATTATATAATTTGAAGATATATTAACTTGTCTTTCTCTTTCTGTAACTTCTCAGTTTATAACTTCAGTCTTTACAAAGGGACTTTTGGATCTAGACAGGCTCCCTACAGCTTCTTCTGCTTGTTTCCTGCCTCTGACTTTTTCTGAGATCCTGGCTTGTAATCTGCTCTCCTCCTACAGTTCCTTATGGCACTGTCTTAGTGCTATCCAAAAATACACGTGTTCCATAAAGAAACCGCCTATTTGCTTGGAACTGATTCTGGTGTCCTGGGTCTTGCTAGATTGTACCTTCAGCTCATTAATTTCCTTCCAGAAGAGCTCTTTTCCAATGTAATGATCCAGGTTCAATGAGTCATTTTGGCAGCCAATTTAACCCAAACTGTGCTGAAGTGCACAGTCCAGGTGGAACTGCATCTCTAAGTGACCTGCTGGGTTTTTTTCTCACATGAGAAAAAATGTTCAAATGAACATGGATGTTCATTTGATTAAAACACCCAGTGAAATCATAAGAAAATTACTTTACATTGAGGATACACTAAGAATGTATGTTTTGGAGTCAATCTAATATACACAGGTATCAAATTCTTGCCCTCCTTACCCAGTTTTGGCAGTACTTGGAGCCCAGAGCCACAGTTAGGTTGTTTGTGCACAATTTGCATCCGACTGCATTCCCTGTTGCCAATGTTTTATGATATGGAGAGGTCCAAAAGATGACCAAAAGGTGTACAGAAATTTGGAGTTATAGAGAAGCTTCAAGCCTTTTAATTTTTCCTCCACTTTCAGCCACAATTCTCCCTTTCCTTTGGCATTATTCATGTAGACAGGCACGCTAATACCTTTATTACATAACTGTTCAGAAATGCTCCCATTTCACAGGAAAGATGCATCTCATTCACACACCTTATGCAAACAAGATATAAATTGCTACACAAGTGAGGACATGCAACATTATGCTTGAAAAGGCTACTCAGCTGCAGTCGTCATGGCCCTTCCCCGTGCCAGGGAGCGAAACCCTCCCTTTGGCTTGTTTTCCTCTCTTTTCGGGGCTGACAAAACTCTGCTTCTTCATCACTAACGGGGAAAAGCTGTGCAATGAAAAAACAGCCCCTCCCCAGCTCCAGGTTCAAGGTTGGGTTGATCCCTGCTGACCGTGGTCCCGTGCGGCAGGGCCGGTGCCAAGCGGGCAGTTTTTAAAAACGCTGGCCCAAATTACGCGGATCGCGTGATTAAGCGTGTGGGTGAGCTTAAGCTCCCGTAAACCTTTATCATCACCTTTGCCACAGTCTGATGCAGCTGTGGAAACGTGGACTGCTCAGCGAGGTGAGCTATGGTTGAGGGATGGTTTTGATACCTACAGAGGTGTGTGTTCTTCCAGCGGGAGGCTTCGCGCAGCTGCAGCTCATAAGCCTCAGCTGCAGATCTGCAGTCAAATCACAGATTTTTTTTTTCCTCATCTGGGGTTTCTGTCCTTTCAAAAACCCCTTCACCATGACTTTGAGAAATAAGTGATTGAAGGATCTCTGCTGACTGGTAGATTTGTGCAAAAGGCAGGGGCAGATGATATGACTACGTTTTGACAAGAGACTGACCTGTGATAATTCCAGAAGGTTTTATTTTTTTAATACCTAGAGGAGAGGAGCTGAAAGCAAATTATATTTCCAGATTTTCAGATACCAAAATACTGTAACCTTTCATTACAGTTTGATAAACGCTATTCTCCAGGAGACTGCTAAAACGATAATATTGTCTCATCCATCAGTAGTAAACTATTAATATTGGCTCAAGCAATGAATAAGCAAATTGAGAAAGGAGCCATCTTCATTAGTAGTTCACTATTCTTAGCAGTACATTATTTCTGAGTTCCTTAAGTTCATTATTCTGAGGAAGATTCTATGTGCAGCAAAGGATGTACTAGTACTCCATAACTTGATTTAATTAAACTTTGCATTAAATTTGAGTCAGTTTAAATACATTTCTTGAAAGAAAAGAGGAAGTACAGTGAAGTAAGAATGGGGAATACACACAGCAGGTAAGATGCTGACAGCTGCATTTCCCTATTCCTTAGCTCTTCCCCCTCCCCCTGTCTAACTGGTACTTTTCCTGTAATGCTCCTCACTGCAGGGCAGCTTAGGAGTGTTTTGGCAGGGAGCAGTCTGCTTATTCTCCCTGGAGACTGCACAGAGATCATAAATCCTTTTGGAGTTCTTAACCCTTGTATGCAACTGACAGCTTTAATCTTCTTCATTACTAAATTCAAGCAAGAGGCAGTGCAGGCACGTGGGGAGGAGGACACATGTTGGAATTGCTGGGCAGCTGGTCACACACTTTCCAGTATTGCTATTTAATGAATTTTTCAGGCAGAACCCACCGTGCACTGGAAGTCCTCAGTTTCTGAGACACACCAGTGTCCTAACAAATACTTGTGATAGAAACAGGTCACCGAACATTCTTTTGTTGGGGAATTCTTTGGTTTAATCATGTTAGTTACTTACGCTGCCTTTTCCCTGAGTTATAATTTGTGTTGCACTCCTTCCCCTCATTCTTTCCCTCTTGGCACGACTGGCACCTCCTTCATGCCTTCTGCTGTCAGAGGGAGCCAGGTGTCAATAGCAATGGTTACATCAGGGTGATCTGTGAATGCTGGTGACCTCCTCCTAGGAAGAAAAGAACGATGACCCATTAAGGCAACCAAGTCAACTGTTTAGATGACTCTGTGCAAAAAATTTTTCCAGATGTCTAAACACAGCAGAGAAATCTACCCTGGCATACCTTAGTCCTCACTTATCACTTATATGATACTATACCAATGAGGTTTTTCACTGGCACAGCGCTGTAACATGTGTATTTCAGAGTATTTTAGTGCATGAGAAAACATTTCCTGCGCAGAGAAATGAGACAGTGAGACAGAAAAGATAAATTACATGTCCCAAGTGGCATGTGATTTTATTGTTGCAGATAGGGAGAAGATTGATGTCCCTGTGTCTTCTTGTCACAAAGCTGCAAGAACCATTTGTGAAAGATACTGGAATGCTGACGTACAATGCTTGGGGTTTTTCCACCGTTTTAGCATGGTTGGTGTTATTGTTTGACTGACTGTGTGTTTCTGAAGATGACAGAGCATTGTCTCCACTTTACAGAGTTTTTTCACCCCTTTTACATAAGGATTGCTTTCACAGCACCGATTGCTTAAGGCAAGTGCTATCTAAATGTGTTTGAATGTATGCAATCATCAGTGGCATGTTTTGCAACTCTTTGTCAGAATCCAATAAATACACAGCAATTAAAAGGGAGATTATGACAATTTTGTAGGTGAGCAAACAAGTTTCTAAAAAGGATGCTTTCCCCCCCTTAAATATTTGCCAACATAATTTTTAGAAGAATCCAGCAGTTCATAAGCTGCTGTGAGGATCAGCTGTGTGTTAGATACTATAAAAGCACATTTTATTCAGAGTTTGAAGACCCAGAAACAACGTGAGAAAATTGGTGCGCTGCTGATAAGGTTGCATGTTAACAGTTTTACCAAGGTCCCATATTTCATTTGGACACACAGCACCCTCTGAATGTCAACAAAACAAACACAAACTTCAGGATGTTTAAACAACCCAAATTCCTTTAGTGGCAAACTGGGCTGGCAGTGAATGGTACCTGATGAGGGAGCAGAAAGGGATATAAAGCTCACCCTGTTAGGCCCTGTACAGGTCAGATCTCAAATGATTTCAAGTGACAAGTTTATTGCCCATTGTATGCCCCAGGGAAGCAAGAAAAGCATCTATTTCTGATTTTTAAAAACATCTAGTGAAGCAATGTTCCCAAGAATGGCAGAGACATAGCAAAACATAGATTCCTCCAGCTTTGGTCCAAAACCTAAATTCTGCCTTTTTAGTATTGTTCTACATCTGCTACGACTGTTAAAATGTCAATACTGGGTGCTTTTAGGGTTCTGAGAGTTTGACTTGCTTCTGGTTCCCACTTTTCATATGGAGTCACTGGTAGGAAGTTGCCCAGGAGATCCAGCTCTCGATGGCAGATCCGGGATGTTTTAGGTACTTTGAGAATATTTCATTCATATTCACTCAGTGCTTATATAAAAAGTTGAATTCCAGTCTACAGGAACGTCTGAGTAATGCACCATGTACCAGAATAGCAGTGACTTCCTAATAATTTCTTCATTTTCTCAGTAGTGTGTATGTTATTAAGAAGCTGACTCCTACCTGTTTCAAGGATTTTAAGGTCTTACTAGGAAAACAGCAAGAAATTATATATTATTTGCCATGCATAAAGCTCTTACAACACAAAGACAACAGAATATCAGTCACTCCAGAAAATGGGTAGGATATTTCAGGTATATATTTATAAAGGACCATTTTTTACAGGTTGTATGTAGGAGGTTTGGATGTCATCCAGGATGACTCAAGTTTGTAAGGCTTTTCTGAGTCTGTGACAACTGAGGTGACATAAATATGAATTATAATCACAACAAGCCAATGCTGCTTTTCAAAGTCTCTATTGTGCCTTACAATGCTTGCTTTACCTTAAGCAGCACAAGTGTCCTTAAGATACCATTTCTTATTCTGCCAAGCAGCTTCCTGGTATGACAGTCTTCAGTTAGAAAGCTTGTTTGCACATTGACAACATCATTGTAAGTAATTAAATCAGCACTATTTCTTTTCCCAGAATCCAGGCACTCCAGCTGGTTGAGCTTTTTGAAGGTGGAAATGTTGCTCTCGGCTCATAAAGACCTTTTTAAAAAAAAAACAACAAACAAAAAACCCAAAGCACCAAAAGAAACAACTCCTCTGTAAATGCTTCTCCATCCAAACAATCAGAATGAGAGGGGGAAAAACCATCTGAGAAGTATTCCAACCCACATCCAGCACTTAAGGTGCTCCAGAGGAAAAAAGTGTGAGGAGTAATTGTAGCAGGATGCTCTGCCTGGAGTGAGGGTAAAACAACTCCCAAAATGCCCTGTCAGTGGTGAATGGAGATTGGGGGTGTCTTGGTGTTTTTAGTGTTGAACAGTGCTGAGACCAGCCCGACTCATCACTGGCAAAATTCAAACCTCCTGAGAGTGAGGTGAGGATGTGGTAGGTGTGGTGAAGTACCTGATAAAGGAACTGACAGGTGATACTACTGATAACTTATCTGAGGCTGCTGAGCTGGCCTGGGGACATCCGACTGACAGTCCATCACCTGGTACTATAAAAGCCCATATAAAGGGAGGGTGTTATCACACAGCCCTTCTTGGAGTGTGTGTGGACATCCCTCCCTGGAGAGGGGACTCCCCTCCAGGTTATCTCTTGAGGTTAAAGAGAGGGATTTGCCCCCATTTTAGCGTGGATGAGCAACACCAACCTCTACTTAAAAACTGATTTTTCTAGCTTTAACGCAATTGCTTTAATATTGTTTCAAAAACAGTGCACTATGCTATACAGTAGTTAGAGCTACCTGTACTGTGTAGTAAAGAATTCTGATTGAGATGTTGTAGTCCAATCATTATCATAATATTACCAAAAATAGGTAAAAATAAAAACTCCTTAACACCAATATAGAATTAAGAAGCAGGCATTCTTTATTCAGCAGGATGCACAAAATCTCCTCTGAAATACTGAGCCTGCTGAATACTTCTGCTGAGTACAGAAAAAGCTTCTGTTTATACACTATATTTTACATGCATATTCATAGGTTTTCCTAGGAAAACATACAAATGATAATAATTTCCCTGGAATCGTTGGCATGGAGGTGTTCTCTCCCCTCTGCTCATGCATTCTTCAGTCCTGGGGGTCTCTGTGGTGGTCCCTGGTTGGTGACCCCAAAGTCACACCTGACGGCCCACTGAACTGGTAAAACTTGGCACAACTGGGCTGGTTGCTTACCATTTCTTCTTCCTACAGAATGAGCATTGTGTGGTTCCATAGGCCAGTGATTTTTGAAGAATAAGCATTGTATTTACCCACCAAGTGCAAACAATTATTCATCTGACAACTATAATAAATAACTTACTTTCATATACATATGTCTGGCTTGCTGTAGTTAATCCAAAGGTTCAATTACACCTATACAATTGTTCAGACATAACTTGTTGGCTGAGCCTGGGGTTGGGATTGGATCCAGCCTCACTCTGAGAAGGAATGTAGAAATCCAGGGGGTCCCTTCCACACCTGGTGACTCAGTGGGAGGTTCTCCCTGAAAAACCCTTTCTGCAGCTCCCAGTTTGCCCTGGACACTAATATTGGTTATGTCTTTCAATCCTGACCCGTGGGATGTTCTGTTAAAAAAAAGTCAATCCACAGTATTAATATTCCCAGGATCCATGACTTGGTGTTAGGACATAAAATTTCTATAAATGTTTTTACCCTTCTAGGCTGTGGTATGCTGACATCACAGAGGAGCAATTTCTTTATCATCACCCTACAGATAATTGCCCCACCTGAACTGGGAAAAATTAAATGCCTTAATCTCATTTTATTAAACTGAGTCTGGTAGGGTTACAAAATTCAATTCCAATGAAAATTACAATGAAAGAATTTTTTGAAAATTTGAGTTAAATATTGAATTTCCACTCAGTCTTTTAAGGAATTTTGAAAAGCACTGCCAAAAGGGTTTAGATTGAAAACTGTGTTCCTTCATAGTTGTCATATGTCTCACAGATTTAAAGGACCTTGGAAATGGTCCATCTCAGAGTGTACCTGTGAAACTGCAAAACTATTTTGTGAAGCAAATGACAAAATAAGTTGATCTCTTGTGTGCTGATGCAGAAATAACTATGTTCCAGGCCAGATCTATAATAAATGCTCATGTGGAATTGAGATAGACTGTAAAACACAAAATTCAACCTCACCCTTCCTCCCTCTGCTTTGTTTCAGGCAGGGACGTTTCTGGTGTACTCCCTGGGCTGGAAGGAAACTGCAGTTTGTTTTTAGAGCTTTTGCCTTGAAATCTTTCTGTCCTTCCCCAGCTGCCTTTCCTCCTTCTCATTGCCATGTCTGCACTAAAATCAGGAGTTCCAAAGGCTGACAGTGTCTGAAGCAGGTGGTGTTCATGACAAAGGCCTGGCACTTTGTTTTCTCTCTGGTGTGCCAGATATCTCCATGCTTGGAGTCAGACCTGCAACTGCTCTCGATATTTGAGGTTAAAAAAAAAATCATAAATGCTGTGATGGTTTTCTGCATGTAAGGACTTCAAAGGAATGTAAAAGAAGCATTAGACTGTTCAGCATGTGTGAAACATGAGTTTAAGATGTCTGATGGGCTTTTCTGTAAGTTAATTAAGGTGTTAATGGAGCAGTGCTATTTATCTTTTCAACACTCCCCGGCATATTCTGAACATCAGGATTCCAGGTCCTCCTTTGTTAGAGAAAAAAAAGATTTTTAACCATGTGTCTACTCAAAATACCAAATAATGCCAAGTAAAAGAACTTTTCTGGCCCTGGAAGTGGAAATCCGTGTGGAATATCACAGAAATGGCAGGTTTTTGGCAAGGAAATTTAAAAAACTTTAGGAAACATCTAATTTTTTTTTTGCTCTTCTAATCTTTCCGCAAAAACAGTTAAAAAAAGGCACACTGCGGATTGTCCTAGGGGACAATATGCTTACATTTTTAAGGAACTGCTAGTGCTTGCACATGTGCTTGTATCCACCGTGGCGTGGAAGACCTGATAAGAAAATCTGTGCTTTGACCAAGGGAGGACATTCTGGAGGGCACTTCAGGAGTTGGGAGACTCCTGCTTGTTCATTTGGAGCCATTTCCAGAATAAACTAAACAACATTTCTGTCACCAACCTCATACCAAGTGGGGACAGCAGTAGGTGCTACATGTGTACAGTGAGCCAGGCATATTTCCTGCATGGAAACTATCGACCAAGTTCAGCTTTGTTTCAGAAGTTTTGGGGTTTTTTACTCCTTACAGAACAAAAATTTAGAAGAAAATCACTGGAAGTGGGAACATAACACTAGACAAACAATTTTTAGATAAAAAAGTAGGGGGAAAAAAAGCAAAACCAAGGAACTAATTAAAAACAATGTTGATGGTGTTACCCAACAATTTCTTTAACAAGGAGTCTATGCAGCAGTGGGGGAAGATGTTGGAAAATTCTTTTAAATTTAGCACAATCCTGTTGGTACCTTTATCAGTGATTAATATGTGATAAAATGTACTAGCAGACTTCTTAGTTTTGAGATTGTGTGTCAGAGCAAAGAATAATAACAGAAGTACATCTTGACCTGCCCACAAACTCGAGATATTCTCAAGGAGAAAAGATTCATTAGAAGATCTGGAACCATAAAAGGGAAATTTGGGGAATAGGGATGTTCCTAAATGATCACCAAAGACCCTCAGAAGACCCTTACTCATATCCAAATAAGTCCACTGAAATAATTTGCATACATGCATATATTCAGGAAATGTAATGAATATCCAGCTCAGTGTGGCAGAGTAGGTCACTCCCAAGCTATAAAAATATGAAAGTTGAAGGAAAATAATACAAGAAATCTATGTCTTTTACCAGTCTGACCTCACTTTGAAAAGGATTCAAATGGCAACAGGAAAAACACGTTCTAAATACTATGTTCTCTTCAGTGGGAGGAAGAGAGTAGTGGGATGAGAGAGGAGAAAGAAAAGAGAGAAGGAAAACGTATCTGACAATTCACTTCCAGTCAATTTTCAAAAATCTCCTTTTTGTCAGTGAAAAAAGCTTTTGTCAAACCATGCAACTCCTCTAAAACTACCGAAACCACACCTCCCTGTTTCCTCCTGTGGGTTGGATCACCTTTGCATGTCAATTTGCCATAGCAGCACAACTTCTAAAGCCAGAGGAACACCCAGCCTGTCGAAAGAGAGGTCAGACTTTGTGCCAGCTGTGAATCAGGGTGCCCTCCTCTTCCCCTCTGCAGTGCTCCTTGATTCAGGGAGCACTGTGTGTTAATTCCAAGTGGCTGGATGCTGGGTGCAATCCACTGTGCTCCCTGCAATGATATTTAGAAAGTTTATATGTCCCAGCAATGAAGCCCTTGATGCCCATCCAAGAATTTAATCAACAGGACACATTTTTTTCAACTGTGGTGTCTCATGGATTACTTACTGCAATTCAAGATTCTTATGTGTTGAAAAATGTGCTTGGTTATGTACAGGGTAAAGAAAAACACTTTCAGCTGGGAGAGATGATTTGCCCAGCTAATCTGGGCCATGGTTAACCCAGGGTTTAGTCACTGAAAAGGAATACCGTTCTAGTAACTTCCTGAGCAGGAGGTCAGGAAGAATATCTCATTTTCTTTTTTGAGTCTAGTATCCTAATTCCAGAAGCACAATGCCTTGCAGTCCTGAGGGAAAATGCAAGCATTATAAAGGATTAAGCTATGATTTTCATGATTCATATATTCCCTTATTTTCCAGTCCTAATTTTGTGGAAAATTTATGTTCCTGGACTCACTTTCTCCTTAAGAGGCAGAAGGCCAAGATGAACCTCAGGGGTTTTTACATCTTACAATTTTTATAATTTTTGCCAGCTGCACAGGTCTGTCTGTTTTACCTTTCACAAGAAATGAAATTGTCATGCTCCAGTGAATCTGCTGCAGTAATGTGAGAGTTCACTGATAATGGACGTTACAGAAATCATACAGTACCATGCTTAGTAAGGCTATGTTTTAAACCTGCCCTCAATGTTCTCAGGCTTGTGGTTTGGTGACAGGCATGGATATGGATCTTTAAATTACTTATCTGCAAAACAAGTTAGTGTATTTGACAGCTCTCTGCAGATTGTTACAGTGGGAAAGTCTGCTCAGACATGGTTATTATAGATGGGCAATATATAACCATATATAAAGGGAAACAACAAGAAAGCTAATCTGAAGTATGTAAACACATTAAGATTGTCAACAGGTGTCTATATAACAACTAGATATCACATTTTTTCTGTGACTTTCCATGTTCTCTTCATGGTTTTCCTGTTGTCTCAGGTTAGACCAGAGGTCAGACTGTTTTTTACTGTGTTTGCAGTAACAGAATAGGAACTCAGTCCTTCTTGAAGTCCTGAAGGGCTGCTATAATATTGAAAAAAAACCCACTGGTATAAGCCAAGATGATTAAAAAAACTTTATTCATGTCATTAAAACCACCATGTAGCTGTTCTCCCTCCTCACCACCATATTTAAGCAGTATTCATCTTTTGGGATGATCAGCAGTCTTAAACAACTTTCTGGCCTTTAAATCAAACTGGTAAAACAGAGCATGCTCTTGATTCAAAGGTGAAAAAGAGAAATCCGGCTCTTGTAGGAACTAGGGCTAAAATATAATTATAGATGAAAATTACTCCATTTCAGTGGAGCTTTAGAGAAATTATTCTAATATTTGTAGATTTTCTCAGCTGAAAAGGAAAAAATGTTGGAACACCGGGACCCTAGAATCAGATATTTGAACTGAATTTGGTCGACAAGTTTCACCTTGTGAGAACTTGGAGGGTAAAACAAATTCTGTTCTGTGTGGAAGAGAAATTTCAACAGCACCTGACCTTTGTAAAGAAAGCTGTGCCTATTTGGCTCAGTCCTGTATCCTGAAAGGTCACATGGAGATAAGAGCACCTTATTATGACTAAACTGTTGAATGTATTTGTGATAAGCTGGTTCTTTTCTTTCTTATCCTTCTCATTAATTAATTAATGAGACCTATTGTTGTTTCAGCCTACATGGCTGAAAGAACAACGTAATCCATGACATTAATTTAAGGAGGAAAACTTATTAAATACTTGCCTTAAACAGATATTTCAGAGACCAGGACTCTGGCTCCGCACACTTGCATTGGCATCCAGACATAAATACATCTTAAATAATTTTCAGGATTTTGAAATAAGGTAAGTACCCAAAAATGAAACAGACATTTTAAAAACTTGCAAAAGCAAATAGACAAAGGACCTTGGAGAATGATGAAATCATATGAAAAATCATATTGATATACTATTAGAAGTCCTAAAATCATGACACTACTAGAAAAAATCTAGGAGGAAATTAATCTTTCTGTATGTACAATGTAGTATCAATGATGGACAGTAAATAATGCAAATTATTGCTTACCATTAGTGGATGACAATTCATTTTGTCACAATCATCCATTCTGGGAACTGCAAAAGAAGGGATTGAGGTGTTCTCTATAAAAACACCCTAAATGTTTCTTTTCAATTAATAATATTTACAAAAGAACATAGACTACCTAAAATACATGTTACATACTTAAAATACTTTTCTGCAGTTTTGGAAAGGAGTAATATAAACTGAAGTAAGCTAAGAAGAGACCTAACCTGGAATTACATAAGAAGAGTACAGAGAATCAATTACATGATTTTATGCCATTTTGCCAAATCATAACCTGGGACCATCACACAATAGAAGACGTGTCTCTCACAGTCAAAGCTGGAGGTATTTTTATGCAGGAGCACTCCTGATTTTAAACATGCACTTTGGGGAGCAGCAGCAAATATAATCATAACAATTTAACCTAAGCATGCCTATGTTAAATAAAAAAAACCAAAAAAACCAAAAAAACCCCAAAACACCAAATCCAACCCAAAACAAACAAACAAACAAACAAACCACCAATAAAAAACCAACCAAACTTTAGTAATCATCTGTATATGCTTTTTCTTAGTATATCTTATTTTATCTTAGTATATATTTTCTTAGTATATAAATAGAAACTTATTGTTCTTTAGAGCCTCTTGGCCTGGCTTTTTTACTGCTGAAATATGTGTACCTGAGGATTGTAATAATCGAAGTCATCGGTACTATACAAAAAAGGCCTCAGTCAGTGAGATTTGATTGTCATGTACTTATTTTTCCACGGAATCACCACCTTTTCAAAGAGCTTGAGAATAGTGATTTAGAGTTGTGGAAGTTGGGGCTCTCCTGGGACTAAGAGAAGGAAATGTTCCCCAATTGATTTAAGTGAATGATTTTGTGGGTTGTGGGGCTATAAGCTGACCTTCTAAAATGGAAATAAAAATGTCAAACTGGATCTGGTTAATCTTAAAGGGTTAATGTTTAAAGCAAATGACTACAGTTTAGTGGAAAAATATCCACACCTGCTTTGTCTTCCAAATCTGGGAGAAGGCCTTGGAAGCAGCTGCTCTGTGCAGCATGGAAGCTCCTCTACACAGAGATCCTGACTCACTTTTCTTAGGGCAGTAACAACTTTTACTGCCACTGTGTCAGTAAAACTGTTTAGACAATGTGGGGTTTTTTAAAACTTAATTAGACTACCTGGAAAAGCAAGCCCTTTCTCCCTGAGTTCATGTTCTTGGAAACATTGACTCAGTTAGGCTGGAAAAAACCCTTAAAAACATAGAGTCCAATCACGGACCCAGCAATGTCAAGGCCAGCACTAAAACATGTCCCCAGGTGCCACATCTACACGTTTTTTTCAAATCCCTCCAGGGATGGTGACTCAACCTCTTCCCTGGGCANAACAAACAAACAAACAAACCACCAATAAAAAACCAACCAAACTTTAGTAATCATCTGTATATGCTTTTTCTTAGTATATCTTATTTTATCTTAGTATATATTTTCCATATAGTAATATATATATTTATATTAATATATTTATATTTATAATATATTTATATTGATATAAAAATATATTTTATCTTAGTATATATTTTCTTAGTATATAAATAGAAACTTATTGTTCTTTAGAGCCTCTTGGCCTGGCTTTTTTACTGCTGAAATATGTGTACCTGAGGATTGTAATAATCGAAGTCATCGGTACTATACAAAAAAGGCCTCAGTCAGTGAGATTTGATTGTCATGTACTTATTTTTCCACGGAATCACCACCTTTTCAAAGAGCTTGAGAATAGTGATTTAGAGTTGTGGAAGTTGGGGCTCTCCTGGGACTAAGAGAAGGAAATGTTCCCCAATTGATTTAAGTGAATGATTTTGTGGGTTGTGGGGCTATAAGCTGACCTTCTAAAATGGAAATAAAAATGTCAAACTGGATCTGGTTAATCTTAAAGGGTTAATGTTTAAAGCAAATGACTACAGTTTAGTGGAAAAATATCCACACCTGCTTTGTCTTCCAAATCTGGGAGAAGGCCTTGGAAGCAGCTGCTCTGTGCAGCATGGAAGCTCCTCTACACAGAGATCCTGACTCACTTTTCTTAGGGCAGTAACAACTTTTATTGCCACTGTGTCAGTAAAACTGTTTAGACAATGTGGGGTTTTTTAAAACTTAATTAGACTACCTGGAAAAGCAAGCCCTTTCTCCCTGAGTTCATGTTCTTGGAAACATTGACTCAGTTAGGCTGGAAAAAACCCTTAAAAACATAGAGTCCAATCACGGACCCAGCAATGTCAAGGCCAGCACTAAAACATGTCCCCAGGTGCCACATCTACACGTTTTTTTCAAATCCCTCCAGGGATGGTGACTCAACCTCTTCCCTGGGCAGCCTGTTCCAATGCCTGACAACCCTTTGGGTGAAATTTCCTAATTTCCAGTCTAAACCTTCCCTGGTGCAACTTGAGGCCATTTCCTTGTCCTGTTCCTGTTCCCTGGGAGCAGAGCCCGACCCCCCCGGCTGTCCCCTCCTGTCAGGGAGCTGTTAAGAGCCACAAGGTCCCCCCTGAGCGTCCTTTTCTCCAGGCTGAGCCCCTTTCCAGCTCCCTCAGCCTCTCCTGGGGCTCCACACCCTTCTCCAGCTCCGTTCCTTTCTCTGGACACGCTCCAGCCCCTCAGTTCCCTGTCATGAGGGGACAGAAAGGGACACAGCACTCGAGGTGTGGCCTCAGCAGTGCCAGCACAGGGACGGGCACTGCCCTGCTCCTGCTGCCACCCCATGGCTGGGACAGCCCAGGGGCCATTTGCCTTCTTGGCCACCTGGGCACCCTGGGCTCGTGCCCAGCTGCTGTCACCAGCGCCCCCAGGGCCTTTTCCAGCCACTTTTCCCCCAGCCTGGAGCTGCAGGGGTTGTTGTGACCCGAGGGCAGGACCCAGCACTTGCCCTGGCTGTACCTCACCCCAGGGCCTCACCCCATGGATCCAGCCTGTCCAGAGCCCTCTGCAGAGCCCTCCTGCCCTCCAGCAGATCCACACTCAGTATCATCTTCAAACTCATGCTTTACAAGAGAGGATTCTTCTCAATTGCTTAGCAAAATAAAAAGTATCCACAGTATTCCCCTGTCCTTCATCCACCTCAAATTTCTGACTGGGATGCAACTTGGCTCATTTGGTCCTAGACAGAGTCTCACAGACTCTTCTGTATTTTTTGGTAGCAAGGCAAGAAAGAGTTGAGCATGCAGAAAGACATCCACCTCATGTGCTGCTGCATGCTAATGGCAAGTCATCCCCAAAGAATGTACTGCATGACGCTATTGAGATCTTATTTTCCTTAACCAGAAAGCCATTATTTTTTTTTTAAATACCAAAGTTTAAATAACGTCACTTAGCGATTGTTTGCTCTGATACCTTCCTAATTCTCTCCGTGAACATTTTGGATTCTTCTGAGCGTGCAAAACTATAGACACCACATACTAATTGTTCTGTTATTCTGCTTAGCATATGAAAATGCATTCTGCATTGCATATCAAAAGCTCCTGAAGCAGCTTACAGAAACTTCTACTGTGCAGTGCTATTGATATTTCCAAAGAATTTCAGAAGCAGAGCAAATTACTTATTCAAGTTCTATTTGGTGTGTGCATCAAGGAGTCCTTAATATACAGAATAAAGCTGAACAATCTCTCTCTTTTGCCCATTGGTGCCTAGCACTAGAAGTTTAAGACAAAACTTAAGACAAAGTTGGTATGCAGCTAAGAAGGAAGCTAGGAATTTGTGATTTGTAACTCCTATTGATACATTTCCCTTTCCTTTCTCCATCTAAAAAAACCCTTTGGACATTTTTTCAGACGCCTGTAAGATAGCTATTTTTTCCTGAGAATCCTGACTCATTTCCTATCTTCCTGTAAATAATTTTACCCAAGAATTTGTCATCCAGTATTCTCCCTATTAACAAACCTTCAGTCTGTTTACATTTGGAAATATTGCAATATGCTAAGGCTTGAAAGCAAAGAGATAATTAGCTCTGAGATCCTTTCTGAAGTGTTTTATTCCATATGCTTTTTTGAAGCTGGATGATTTGTCCCCGGAAAAGTAATGCCCTTAATTATTTCTTTATACATCAGGATAGGGATTCTCTCTGCTCCCTTGGCTTAGTGTCAGCTCTGTCAGAAAGGAAATGATGGAGAATAAGAGCGTGCTCTGTAAGGTTTAACTGAGGTCATGGATGCATTTAAGAACACGTATTTCATGACTGCCCACATGAAATGGGAGATAAGCACAGTTTTGATTATATGCGTGTATATACATAATTTTTTTTTTTTTTTGAAAGGAAGTGGATGTTTGGAGACCACTCATATTTCATCTAGAGATGCGAAGCACTGTGTTTTACACCATTTTTGAAAGGAAAATACAGAAGTATGGAGAGTTTCCTGCAGGGAAATACAAGTCTTGGCAATATTTCACTTTTGTGATGAATACCTGAATAACCATTGTTATCCATTTTAGAGGGCTACACTTGAAAAGGGGCTTTTAATAACAGAAAGTAAATAAAATGCAAAACATTACCTGTTGTGCCTTTTGTATTTTAGCGCTCTGTGTTTTGCTAAGGAAAAGCTACCCAGAAAAATTAGTCTCATATCCAGAATTACACCATATCATGTTTACTGCTTTGGCTTCTGCTCTGTATCAAAACTTGCTACACTGCTGCAGCAATTTTGACCTGCATTTAGTCACTTGAGGAAGTAATTCCAGTTCATACATAATAAAGCAATCCTGGATCTGCTTTAAATTACTTTAGCAATTGGGTTTACCTCTGTTTTTGCCTGAAAAAGGACCTAAGAAGAGGGCTTTGGACCAGATTCTTGCATCCTGTGGTATGGTTTCACCATGCATGGAAGTGACCCTACCTACAGAAGTCTCATTTAAAGTATGTGACAGATTTTCTTACAGTCCAGGTACTTAAAAGTAACTTCTTTAAATAGAAATATCCACAAAAATAGCCAAATCAACCTAGCAGTTATAAAGAGAGGGATCCATATTTTTTACACCATGTCTCCTTGTTGATCTTGTTTTTGAAGTTGCTTGTGAGTGACTGATACTAAATCCACACAGAATAAATCTGATAAATCTGATTAATTCAGAGGATAATACGACTTAAATAAAGCACAAGCAGCACAAGCACGGATTACCAGCAATGTCATTAGTTTTAGAAAATGCATCTGTAAAATGTCAATGTTTGCAAGCATGAAGACTTAAGTCACTTTGTAACTACCAGTATATTTCAAGCTATTAGTGTGAAGTTGCCTACCCTTTTTTGTGATGCAGCACAATTAGGTGTGTTATTCCTTGTTTAAAGCGTGGTGATAATGGAGATCAGACATTGCACCACAGAGAAGACAGAAATACCAATCCCACACTTTATATCTGCCGCAAACATGATTTAATTTCCCTGATATCCAACAGCTGTTGATTAAAAAAAAAAAACAACCCCCCCCAAAAAGACCCCAAAAAACCCTCCAATACTAAAAAAAAAAAAACCAAAATAAAAAACAAAAACAAAAACAAAACAAAACAAAACAAACCCAGGCTCAGCTACAATCATAACAAACAATGACCTTGGCTTATATCTTGCAGCCATGGCAGCAGCTGAAAGGACTCTTCCCACAGTGTGTTAGGAGGAGGGTTTTAATCACTGTTTCCCATGGCTGGGTGTCTCAACGAGGGAGCAGGGCTGAAACAAAGAGCTCTGCAGCGAAGGGGGCTGTTCTGAGGAGTGACATGATTTGTGATCACACTGTAGGAATTTTTTTTTCAGTCCTCCAGGGAATGTGCCTGCCCCACAGGGTCTGCGTGCAGCTGCTTTTGGAGTCCTAAAGCTGCACCTGTGGGTGCTGGTGAAGTTTTGCTGTGTTTATATATATGAGGGTTTGTCAAAGGAAAAGGAGGTTGGTAAGAAGGTTTTTCAGTGTTAGCTTGAGTGAGATTGTCAAGTCAAAGTCAAAACAGGAGGTTGTTCTCAGTCTGATTTTGGATATTTCTTTGTGCCCATTTCATTGAATATGGGAGCACTACTACTCTCAGTATACAGGAATGGGGAAAAAATATAAGTAATGTATCCCTTTCAAAGCCAAAAAAAGTGCAAGGAGGCTTTTCTGTCTTTGTCCCTGGCAGGTAGAGTGAATGGATCACTCTTTTAAGTCAGGTAGCTGGTGCATTTTTTCTTCTGTCCTTAGGGAATGCAAGAAGCACAAATACAATGTGAAAAACTTTATTACTATGTTCACAGCAGATGAAAAAGATATTTTTAAATGAGAAAATAGCTACTGGGGAGTTGAATAGGAGTTTAACGTAATGTGGGATTAAATGTGGGATTTATTTCTTTACTTTTCTTCAGGCAAGAAAATTTTCAGGTCAGTCTATAGTTGGGCACCAATTGGGCACATACCACAGGTTAGCACAGAGAAGGGAGTGCAGGTGTTGTGCTGAAAAAAACAGACCCTTTCTACTCACCTTGGACACAGTTCCAGAAGTCTTTCCTTAGTTTTTTGCAGGGAAGTTCAGAAAAAATCTGCATGTCTTCTTTCTGGCTTTGCAGTCAGTGGTTTTTGGTGTGTGGGTATAAGAAGTGCTGAAGGCTCTGCTGTGTAAGACACCTAACTTGCTTATTTTACTACCTAATTTGCTTATTTTGCTTAATTTGCTTATTTTGCCACTCTATTTAATCCACCTCTCGGCGCTTTCCTCTTTCCATTAGACCCAAGGCTCCACTCAGCAGAAGTCACCACCACCGCCAGGCAGATTTTTTTTCTCTGACAACCCCTCTGTCACACAGCTCTTTGTAAATCTTCTCACTTGACCTTCCTGGCACTGTAAATTAGTAGGATCACAATAAATACCAGGTTTGATTGGAGTGGATTCCATGGTAGCCTCTCAGATTGCTTTTCTCCAGGCTGTGGGGAGTGGAAGCTGCCCAAGAAGCAAGGAGATGAGTTCTGGCTACACTCGACCTGCAAAAAGGAGGAAACACGCTGTGTCAGGTGTACAAAGAAGTGGCTGCTTGCGTGGAGTCTTTAATTATCCCCAAAATGTGTGAGAATAAATATGCTAAAGAAATGCAACAATTTGTTGTGAAGGGAAGCTGTTCCATAACTGACAGTTCTTGTCTGTGGGGTTTGCTTCACCAATTTTGCCGGATAAACATAAAGAAGTCAGATATAAAGTATGAGCAGTGTAGCAAAATGGAGGAGGGAGATGGGGACTTCCCAATTATTTGGAGGGATAAAGATGGTTATTGCTAAAGGAGGTGAGTGGATTAAACCTGTAGTGCTAGGCATTCCTTGTTTTTGGGAAAGAGTGTGGTATTTAGTATATCTGCAGTGACAGGGCAGCAATCACCATGGTAGATGCAGTGATACTTACAGAAATTAAAGAAAAAGAAAAAAAATATGACAGCAACAAACAGTGTTTGTGTTGTCTTTTCAAAGTCTGCAGAAAAGCACAAAAATAACTGGAGTAATAAAGGAAATGGCCCTCAACACTGGATACCTAAAATAAGAACCGAGGACAAGTACTTTCCCAGAAAAGTCACAACCTCCAGTAATTGCCACTCCAAGGTTTTCTCCACTATATTTAATAGCTCTTGCTGGACTGTTCTTCCATTAAGTTTTTATGGTCACTTTCAGACAATTTTCATATTTCCTTTTTTGTTTTAGCTGAACCTGCAAGGCTGTTGTTCTGTTAGGTGTATTGCTAGATGTTTCTTAACTCTCGTATTTCAAGAAGCAATCAAGTCATTGCCTACCCGCATGTTTTTATGGTCTGCTGCCTGAGGAGCTTCAGTGTGTTATGTTCCCACTTCCCTGACACTCCTGTTCATGGATCTTATCCTTTATCTGGGCTATGTGAGCCTTTTCTCATCCTGCTGCTTTTCAATATGAAGCACTCAGAGCTGCATGCAGAATTCAGGATGTGGCAGCTCCTGGCTTCACATTGTGACACCACAACACTTTTGGAGAAAGCAGAGGGGATGGAGGGCAGGGGGAACTTGATAATAATCCCAATTGTTTATTTTTAAACTCATACCTGTGATACTCAGTTCCTGGATTCTGGCTGTTTGAGAAGTTAATGAGCGAGCAAGCAATGCCACTTGTAAACATCCACCCTTAAAACTGGTTTTACAGCCAGTCTTGCAGAACCCAGCTAGGCAAGACTGTGCATTGTCAGTGGAACAAAGCTGCTGTGAGAGCTAAATGAGAGGTCAAAGAATGTGGCTTCGTTCCTCTTTGGGAAATGCACAGTATCTAGTAAATGTTGTCAGCAACTGGGGGTGGGTGGTCCCTTGAGGATGGAAGCTATGTGGAAATTCCCATGCCTTGGGCTGAGAAGGAAGAGAAGGGAGAGGGACCTATTGCCTTGCAATACATGTGGGCAAGAGGGAGTACAAGAGGGAAGTGTCTTTACTGACTTATAGCTGTATGACACCAGTGGCTGACTGAAATGAAAATAATTTCACAGGTGTTGGAGGTAAAGTGGAAAATGATCACTCGTCCCAGGTGCTGTGGTGCTTGCATGTCTTGGTTTGAAAAAGGTGTCTGCTAAGGAAGGCGGGAGCCTCTCTTGAAATGGAAAATGTAAACCTTCTCCCTCTGAATTATTATAATTTTGAGATTAAGGGGCTCTCAGGCAAAGATATGGGAGTAGGAATAACAGTTCTTTATTAGGGAAGAAAATAAAAATAAAATAGAAAATGTAGTACAAAACAACAAATACAAAATAATACAAAACAACACTGGCAGAGTGAGAGCAGGAGCTGGCAGCCTGTGGGTCAGGGTGTTGGTGGCAGTGCCATTCCATGGTGGCTGCTCCTCCTGCAGTGACAGATGTGGCTCTGCTGGAGCAGGGATCCTGGACAAGGCTGGAGTTTTCCTCTGGAGCTCCAGGGCTGGTGGAGCTGGGCCTGCTCTTCCTCTGGGAATGCAGAGGAGAAGAAAGCTGCTCCTCTGGGAATGCAGTGGGAAAAGGCTCCTGTGGTGTTCCAAGCCTCAGATTGTATCCAGGTAGGAATGCTTGGCTCCTCCCCCTGGGCAGAGCCTCTCCCAGTGGGATGATGGAATTTTATCAGCCATGCAGTGACACTCAATGGCCATTAACAGAAGATAATTAATAATTAATGGCCCATTAACAGCAGGTATCTCCTGGAGGGAGGATTGGTTGTGGAAGAGATAAAGAAAACTGCCCAATTAACAGCAGATAACTGCCCCACCACAGACAGATGGGAATAGAATATACAATCCCCCAGCCACATCTTGCAACCCAGGACAGCACGTTTAGAACACAATCAGTAGAAAACCCACAACTTGTTGGACCTCATGTGGGGAGAGGTTTACAGAGAGAGTGACAAGATGTCCTGAGAGCTGCAAGACCCATGAAGATGGCAAGCAGGACTAAATGTCACAGCTGATGGGAGCTGTTTGTTCAGTTCATATTCCATCCTACATTGGGCAAAAACATCTGCCTGAGCTCTTCTTCTTGCTCGAGTTAAAAAAAAAATTTAATCTGTATATTCTCCATGCATTGCCACGTTGCTTTAATTTGAATGAATGGCAGTATACATATTTCAATAATTTGCATTTCATAGTTGGGCTTAAGTGCTTAGATGTTTAATCACCTCTGAAATATGTTTTTATTTTCTACATAAACTGCAAGAGGTAGCAATGTTACATACTTCTTTGTTTTCCCCACTTAGCCTGAAATGACCTGTTTGTTTAAACTAGTAAGCATGTGCAATAAATGTCAGATAGAAATTAATTTTGTTCTACAAGGAGAGCTTATTACTTCCTGGAAGGGTGTCCCTGGAAACCAGTACTGGTATTTATCAAAGTGCTGGTATTTAGAGGTTTTAATGGTATCTAAAAATTATCTAAAAATTATACACCTACACAGAATTTGCAACATCTAATTAATTTAAAGATAAATGTCAGCTTTTGAAAGTCACACTGAGATTTCTATCCACATCTTGAGTTATTTCAGTGACTTAAAAACAAAACTGCAACATGCTTAGGTGATAGTTGCCTTGAAAGAAAAACAGCAATAAAGATGGCTAAAGCATGGGTAGTTGAAGCCACTGCATTGTTTTTTCCATTGTGTGTTCTGCAAGAGATGCACTTTTGTACACACAACAGT
Source organism: Leptocoma aspasia (assembly GCA_013399835.1). NCBI lineage: Eukaryota > Metazoa > Chordata > Aves > Passeriformes > Nectariniidae > Leptocoma > Leptocoma aspasia. The sequence goes on along the minus strand of VXAX01006528.1, from coordinate 175,426 downwards.
GAGGAAACCACACTTACAGAAAACTATTGCAAATCCTTGCCTCCAGAAGAGCATGCAGAACTCCAAAACAAGTTGAAAAGGGTCTGGGAGAGAGTCCATAATCAAGGCTTTTTTGTCATATTTGTTCTTCTACTCTCCATGAGACAAATCCAGCAAATACAAAAAAAAAAAAGGGAAGACTTTGCATAAATTTCTTTCCAAAATTCCTAGGATTAGGCACCATTTTCTTTAATTTAAATACATAAATATGAATGAATAATGTATAAAACCATTGGTGACCATTGGTGGTTGGCAGAAATCCACCCATATGAATCTGGTGTTTCCACAGGATCATGTAATGGTTTGAGTTGGAAAAGGCCTTAAAGTTCGTGTGGTTCCACTCCTTGCCATGGCAGGGACACTTCCACTGTCCCAGGCTGCTCCCAGCCCCAGTGTCCAGCCTGGCCTTGGGCACTGCCAGGGATCCAGGGGCAGCCACAGCTGCTCTGGGCACCCTGTGCCAGGGCCTGCCCACCCTCCCAGGGAATAATTTCCTCCTCATATCCTAATACCCAATTTAAATCTACCCTGTTCCTGTGTGAAGCCATTCCCTGTGTCCTGTCTCTCCATCCCTTATCCCAAATCCCTCTCAAGCTCCCCTGGAGCCCCTTTAGGTTCTGGATGGGGCTCTGAGGTTTCCCTGGAGCCTTCTCCTCTCCGGGCTGGACACCCCCAGCTCTCCCAGCCTGTCCCCACAGCAGAACTGCCCCAACCCTCTGATCCCATTTGTGGTCCTCCTCTGGACCTGCTTGCTTTTTCATACAAACAGATCATTTTACACACATCAAAGCAGTTTTTGGGTCTCTTCTTCCTTCCTATGCTGCTTTCTTTTCCTGATTTCTCACAGCTGACGTATACTTTCTTCAGAGGAAACAAAGCAAAGCAAAGTTGTAAAGCTATTTGTCCCCTTGTACAAACATATCCTTTCAGGGACATATTCTTTAAAAATGAACAGTTCTTTTATTCAAGGCTCAGGAAAAGCTTAATAATTTACTTTCTACATGGCTCTCACTCTGATCTGGCAACTTACTTAGGACTGCAGTATTAATGACAACACTAATTTTTCAACTCAGACAGCACTTTCTGAATTTTGCAAAGTCATTTATATTTGCTTGTGTATCTCAACTGCCTTTCCCATACACCCCCTCTGCATACCATTTATTTGGCTACATCTTTGGGAATTGGTACTTTTCCATCATGTTTATGTAGAAAGAAATAGCTGTCAAGTTCATGAGTTATCTAATTTTTCAAGGTTACTGATACTCACTTTTGCTCTCACTGCCTTGTAAACATGTAGGAATGAAATCAATGAGAAAACCATTCCAATCATAAGCCAAATATTGATTAAAATTGGTTTTTTCCCCAAAAATTATGTTCATATTTACTGTGTCTGAACCATTGCTGTGGTTCAGACCTACTGCCAAAGTTTTTTCTCTTTGTGCAATGCTTTCATTTGAGATTTTCTTCCTTCAGGTGTTGAAATGAGTCATTAGCATGTCTGTATATATGGGATGATCTCATTTCACACTGAACAAAGAGGAAAAAATTATTAAGAGTAGGGTATAATCAGAACAATTGTTTATTCTAAACAGACTAAACCTGATATTTTGTGTTCAGCTAGTTGTGACTGTGAAATAAAATAGTGGTAGACCTGCAGAAATGCTCAAGTTAACATTTCTATTTCTTATGAATTCTTTCTGAAGGTATTTTCTAGATGTCCTACACAGGGACTATACAGATGGAGGGGTGGTTTTGGGTGTTTTGTTTTGTTGTTCTTTAACCATCTGACTTGACTAAACATTTAGCTCAACCTGCTGAATTCTTCCTCAGTGAAGCAAATATTTCACTGGACTGTGCTGAGGAAGCAATCAGTCACAAACCCACACTTTTTTTTTTTTTTTAATCACAGGAAAACCAGAATGAGCGTGGGGTTTTTTTTTTGTTTGTTTAAGTAGGATGTTTCTTTCATGTAATTGCTCCAAAGAGACTTGGAAGGGTAAGTGATGCTCCAAAGAGCAAGGGATGTTTTAGAGCACCACACCCCTGCAGGATCACATTTCCACGTACATTATGTTGTGTACGAGGGATGCTGGCCAATAAGGGGTGTGATATGGTGCTGCTTTGGGATCTTTGGACAGGTCCCACGCTTCTGGATTTGGTAACTAACCATATGAAACAACAGCCCACAGCATTTGTATGCAAGTAGGCGATACAACCAACTTAGACTCTGCTTTGCATCAGAAAACACTTACAATAAAGGGTATGAATACAAAAAAGCAACTAACTCAGAGCTCATTCAAGTCAAAGGGATTAGCAACGATGCTTAAGCTCTGTGCTTCATCAGGGCCTAGGTGATAAGTAGCAATAATCCGTTCTAAAAATTTTAAATATTGCGCTCTGGGGTTTTTGTAGGGTTGCTGTACCAAACCCGCACAGGGTGTTCTGAGCAGTTCCTCAGCTGTCCTACAGCTGGGTCATTCCTGATGGGAAGGGTCAGGGCTTTCAGAGCAGCTCCTCCCAGAGCTGTTTCTGTCTGCCCGTGTCACCTCACTGGAGCCACCTCTCTTATGTCTGTCAAACAAGAATCCTAATACTTGCTCACTTCTGGAAAATACGTAGAAATCTAAATGTCTGTTTGTGCTGTACATTTCACCTGCTTTGGGCCTCAGTTTTTCCAGACTCAGGGTGAGATCAATACAAGACCCATCAAATGAAGTTGCAGTTTACAGCCTTTTGTGACTGTGACTATTTGAGTATAACCTGATGGTGGTGGCTTTAAAAATGATGATTTTTTCACTCCAGAAGGACTGACTCTGAAATAGCTTTTGCTTCCCTGTAAAAGTAAATTTGCTTTGAACTTACTTTACTGTGAATTTACTAATTTTTACTAATTTACTAAATTTTTACATGACTACAGGGTATTTTTCTTTGACTAACTGAAGTGACTCACTGCTTTAGGCAAGATTATTGATCTTGCTAATTCGTATATTACTATATATGAATGCATATTTTCTGTCATAATATGCCTTGTCAGAAAATTGATTTTCAATGAGTACTTCCACACGTCAGGAGAGACCAAACTGAATCAACAAAAGTGTTTTACTTTAATAAATGCAAAATATTTTATTTGGAATTCAAATCCCTTTGAAACACTGTAAGAAAATCTAAAAGCAAATAGTTATTTTGAAATTATCAACAGAACATGCATTTAAAATATAAAAATGAGCTTTTGGATACTTTTTAACATTTTCTGATATTTATTTTTATGAAAAAACAAAAGATCAAAAATGCTATGATTTGTCTAACAAAGAAGTTTCTGTCACAGCAGCTTTCTCTAGTGGAAAATCAATTACATAATTTTTCTACCAACCTTCAATTTGATGCTATACAGTCTCAGCAGCCTCCTAAAGTCCAGAGGGGGCCAATGGGATATATCATCTCATGGCATGTGACAAAATTAAACTGTCACTTGAATGGGGTCCATTCAGTGTTTTAATATCTCATAATGCCCTTCTTCACACAAGTGAATTTCTGTGTCCTAAAATGATACAAAGTCTACCTAGATTTTCCTCACCAAACTTTGTGATTAAATGAAATAAGTTATGGATCTTAAAAAACTTGTAGATCAGCAAAAAGGATTTAAATATGATCACAAGTAGGAGTGGGGAGACACTAATTCAGTCTCTAGGAGAGACTGTGGAGTCTGTGGGGGAGTCTAAATTATCTGTACAGCAGAAAGACTGCTGCTGTTGTGAGGAAGGATTGCTCTCCTGAAGATAAAAGTTGTCCTTCCAGACTGCAGGGAATGAATGAGACTTCATGTTGTAATAAGTTTTTATACCCAGCCACGAAATGGAGGAAACAAAAACCAAAAGTCTTCCCTGAGCCCACCAAAAAACCCCCCTTGATTTGCAAAGAGTAACATCCCTCCCCTTTCTTCCACCCTGAGCTGCTGATGCTCACCTCTGTCCATCCTGTGGGATTTAATCATCTGAGGAAAAGAAGGAAAGTGCTTAGACAGCAGCTCTGACAAATCCATCACGTTTTGAGGCTCTTGGTCATCTCAGTGGCACTCTGCACAGGGGGCAGATGCAGCGTGGTTCTGGATTTATTGAAATTTCTCTTTTAAAAAAATCTTCCCTCTCCCCAGGTATTACTCGCACCATGCTGTCTGAGTGAGGTAGAAAAGTAATTGGTATTTCCATTTCCTTTTTTTAGCCAGCTACAGCCATGGGAGAAAGTAAGGGTCTTGTGCTTTCTCATGCAGTTTTGTAGTCTTCACATCCTTGGGGAATTTGCCCACTTGACTGGAATTACTACACCACAGTTTGCCTAGACTGTCTTTTTTAGTGTCATAAACATTTACAAAGTGTTAATGAAGTGCATTCCAGGCAAATTAAAAGCATTTGGAATAAAATTGAGATAATATCTAAGAAATTTCCCAGGTTAGTTTATTGCTTAGCAGTAATTTTGCAGTGAATTCAATAAGTAGGACAAACCAAGAGAAAAGCATAGTCTAATATTTCTTCCTTTAAGGCTATTGCTTAGTAACTTTGAACTCCAGAATTTCTGTTTATTTTTCAGTCTTTTCCCTAATGCGTGTGGTGGCTGAATTCCTTCCAGTTTAACTGATACCGTGGGTCCCTCACCCAAGGTTATTCATACGTTGCTAATTGTATGATTAAACTTATCATTAAGCCTCAGCTTCCTGATTTAGCTTTGAAATTTGCCCATTTTCTATTTCTAAATGATACAATTAAGCAGAAGAAGTTCTGTTTATTGCTGAATGCAGCCTACAATTACTACTGTGTATTTCGTTTCTGAGAACTCTGCAGACATCTGGCTTGGTACCACATTATAAACTGGGTACTTTCAATTAAGAAACCTCAATTTTCCAGAAGTTTCAGTGAGATTTATCCTTACATTATTACCATTTGGTACATCTGATAAATATTTCTAAGATATTTTAGCAAGGAGAATAGCCTTGGACTCCAAATGTGCTACCAGCTGCTGCATCTTCTTTTCACTTTGCTCTGAAGTTTGTTCCACTTGCTTTCCCTTCTAAAACTACATTGAAACCTGAGCAGATGACAGCAGAAGGAAACAAAGCCTAATGTGTCTCCCTGACCAGTCTGAGATCTCTACAGACCTATTCTGGCAGACTTTCCTTTAAAATAAACTTTAAAAAACCAGGCCTGTTCCATTTCACTTGGCATAAGTGAGAAATTTCCTTTTCCTCTGGTCACTTCACTACTCATATTCCTAGAAAAGTTAAAAAAAAAAAAAACAAAAACCAACCCAGGTTAAAGACCTGCAACTGAAACTGACAAGTGTGGGTTCCTGCTGGAAAACTAAAGTTAAAACTTATAGCAGCTGTGTCTGAAGAGTTCATATTATCTTTTATTCATAATTTTTAGCGCTGTATATTTTGATATTAGTTATGTGAAGACAGATTGTTATCACTGCTGCAAACAGCTGACAGCTATGATGACACTGAGAGAGAGGAATTTGGGACAGATATTGAACCTTTAAGGTTTACCATAGAATGAGGGTGAATATTTGTTGATGTATTGGCTTCTTAAGCAGTGAAAAAAGCGAAGGCCTTTGAATCCAGTATCCAACTTTTTTTTCCATATGGTTTTCCTAGAGGAAAGGAACAAAAAGGGGAAGCCCAGCAGGAAGGAAAGCACAGGAAATATGGTCAGTATAGGGTTCACAGAAATCATGTATTCTAAAAAACCTCAGAAACAAAATGTAAGTTGTAAAAGAATCACTGCCAGTGTTCTGATGTCTAAGTACAAACATGTAGGTGGAAGCCAGATTTTTAAAGAGACTTAAACTCCTAAACCAGTGAGGGTAACACAATTTTTTAGCTGCCACGTTGACCTGAATCACCTTGAAGAATGGTCCCTTTCATAGCAGGTTCTATGGGTTCCTTTTTTGGTCTGTGCTTGGGATTTCTGAAGTTTTGACTTCCCTGCTTGTTTTAAAACAAGCTTGTTGCCTGGAAAAAAAAAAAAAAAGGTGAAGAAACCAGTTCTGACTCGGAGGCTCTTCAGAGCAGCCTCGTGTCTGAGCACAAGAATGCTGTGAATCTAGTGGAACTAGTTGGTGCTACACTGAAGTGTCCCATGAACCTGCCACATCAATGTGAAATCAGAGTTTGTTTTAGCCAGGACACAACTGGATAATCCACAACAGTGCTGATATATTTGAACTAGTCACAGGTTTCACATACTTAGAGCAGAAATGCAAATGCTTGGGGGAGCTTAAAACCAGAAAACCACAACAACAAGAGGAAGAAAACACAATCCAGATAACTAACCATTTTTGAAGTTGCAGGCTGCTAAAATAGTCATGTGGAAATAAGGGACAATATCTCCAAGGATACTCTACAGAAGTACAGTTTCCCTCAGTGTACCAGATATTTTACTCCTATATTTCTATATGCAATTATTTCTATAATTCAATTACAGTAGGCTTCAGTTCACCATTTAACAATGTGGCTCTCTAGTGCCTTGTTTTTTTTAATACCAGTTGAAAAAACCTGCATATATAAATTGGCCTCAGTGGGAAACTCAGTCAAGACCCACTTTGCTTGTGCAATTTATCTGTCTTTGTAAAATTTTCTTTCTAACAAAATAGTTGAAGCCAATGAAGCAGAGCATTAATAAGAAATACTTACTATAAGGTGAAACTAAGAATGTTTCACCACACAGGATATAAGGCAACAAACCATAAATAAAGGTCAATGCTGTAAAATCTCCTCCTAGAGAGCTCCAGGCCCTGCCAGAAGGAACTGGCTTTCCCCAAGCTGCAAATCTGTGTCCTTCCCACCATATGCACTGAGCCTTTTATAGTAAACATATAAACATGCCACTGTCCCTATGTGGCAAACATTTCCTGTTTACATGGAATTAAATTTGTGTGGCAATAAACTGCTCTAGAAGCTTTCTTCTTGGTGTGCAATTTCCCCTCTTAGCAACAAGTGCAAAAGAAGTTTGCAGTAATATCATGTTTCAGTACTATCTCAAAGTCAAATACGTGTTTTATTTCACCTGTGCAATTCGGCATTCTTTGGGGCCGGGGGGAAAAAAAGGTCAATAAATATTTTATTTTAAGATCTGTGATAAGTTTTGTTAAAAGGCAACCTCAGGTGGTGTTTTACATTGGAAATGTACTCACTGTTCCTATTGTTCAGTGCTGCCGGGTGAGCACCTGATTGTTTCAGCCTTCTCATGGTTCAATTCAATGGATTAAATAAAGAATGCACCTTCATGCAGCATGGTCTGACAAACCACCTTGTTACTCAGCAGCAGTAACTCACCTGAGACTTTCCAGGTCAAGTCATTTTCCCAGAGTTATGGGGGAGCAAAGAGGGGACCACAGCTGGAGGGGGTTGGGATCTCGTGAATGGAGAATCAGAGAGATGTCACATGAAAAGAAACTTAGTTTATGGAATGGCTTAGAGGGGACTTTTGGAGATCATCTGGTCCACGCCCACCAGCATGGGCAGGGATATCTTTCGCCAGATCATGGAAGGCCACTCCAGCCTGGCACTTCCACAGCTTCCCTGGAATCCTGTCCCAGTGTCCCACCACCCTCATCACACAAAATCCATTCCTCACACTCAGTCTAAATCTCTCAGTTTAAAACTCTGCCCCTTTTCCTGTCACTACAGCTCTTGCAAAAAGTCTTCCCCTGTCTTCCTTATGTGGTTTGGTGTGCTAAAGCTAATTTACAGCCTTTGACCCCTTTCCCCCTCTTTTAAGACAAATTAGTAAATTACTGCTCTAGATATTCCTTCACTATATTGTTATTTGCATTATTAGAGCACCTGGGAGTTCCAAGATAAAAAAAACCAGTTTTTCTGTGAAGATGTTACGGTGCAAACATGAGGAAAAATAAAAGGTTAGGGTCCAAATTAAAGGGCAATATAAGGAATTCTCTTTCTGGCACAGCTTTACAGTGCTCAGGAAGCAAAGCAGTGTGTGACAAAGTCTTGCATGTCTGCTGTTGATGGTAAAGCAATATGGGGTGTTTCATTTAGGTTGCCAGCAAAGTTAAACAAGTGTTTGGAGCCCTATCACAGCTTGATCAGCACACAGAGGTCATTTGCACCTCCTCTAGCTTAATTCATGACTAACCTCAGCAGTCCCTCCAGACCAGATTTAATAAACACTTAAAATGTTTAACATATTAAATGAATTTAAAAATATATTTTAAATTTAATAAACACTTTAAAAATTTCATTGCTGTAGGCAGCTCTGAAGTAAATTACTGATAGACACACTCTGCCTTTTAAAAAAAGACTGTCTTTAGAGGTCTAGTATTCTTGCTGGCTCCTTTTGATGATTCATTCCCATAGTGCAAAATTTTTTGTTATTAAAGGCATCATATTTTTCTTTCCTATCACACTGTGAAAACTTTAATTGAATGGTATTTGGATATATGGGTAACTTACCAAAACCCACTGACATTCTAATCATAAGTTTAATTCTTAATACACTGATTTTGTTTACTTGTGAAAGCAAAAAATTACAATACCTTGAAGGCCTCAATCTGAATAGATCCATATGAAAATTCCTACAGGAAAAAAGGATAATTGAATATGCATGAGGATTTTTTCTTTTTTCTTTTTTTAAATCTGTGTGTAAGGGAAAGTTGCATGCTATGGATTGCTGTTTATATTTCAAGGATTTTTAATATTGGCCACACTTCATAATTTCATTTTATTGCATGGTAATACAGAAGAATAATAGAAGAATTACAGTACATTAAAGTAGCAACTTGGCCTAACAACCACACAAATTAAAAACCCCAAGAAAATGCCAAGCTACAAAATTTCTAGTATCTTTAGTATCTTTCTAGTATTTTTGAGATATTTTGGATCAGCTGAAATGCCTGCACACAACAGAAGAACTCCCAGCCAGCTCTAAACTCACAATGTCTCTCTACTCAGTAGCAACAGATCCTGTTCCTGCAAAACTAAATATCACCCCTGAGCTCAGCGGGTGAGATTTGGATCCAGATGCATTGCATAAGCCCTAAAAAAGCTGTATCTTCTACAACTGGTAATTAAAAAGAACACATATGTGACAAACTGAACAGTTATTTCTGTCATTTGATAGAAATGTGATTTGATTTTCCTTTCATCTTAATAAATGAAAACAGAAAATTTCAATTTGTTTTCTAATTTTTCTTCTTCAGCACAGTGCTGAAACATTTTACTGTCTGCACTAAGGAAAATAACAGAAAATATTTTTGTAAAAGTATTTGTCTCACATATATCTGTTTCATGAAAATATTCCATTAAATGGCTCAGAATGGTGTTATGCTGATCCATAGTTTATCCAATACTTTTTCAGGAAAGTTTGAGGCTACAAATGAGGGGCCATTCATTTCCTGTGGTAAAGATAATAAATTGGTTGATTAGTTGCAACACATTTGATAAAAACTTTAAAATAAAATAATGGTTGTGTGTCCTAGAAATTAACTTGTGGTCCATTGAAGGACATCAATGAGTCCTAAAAACGTAAGAACCCTGATTATCTTTCATTCATCTAAACCAAAATTAAAAGTTTCTTCTCCTAAAGTAAAAGAAAGTAAATCTGACACCATAAAGCTCCACAGTCTTCTGATTTTTAGACACAGATACCTTTTTTTTTTTAACCCCAGATATGCTTACAATGAAATTATGGTAGCGATTCACAGAAGAAATGAGTAATGGAAAAGGAAAAAGACATGAAAGCCACCCCACATTACAGAGGGGGTGCTGTATTCCCAATGCAATCACAATATGTGACTTCATGGAGATGAGAGAGCAGAAGGAGCTGCCTGATGAAAAAAATACAACAATCAGAAACCACAGAAACCACAGCATCACTGTCCCCTCACCAGATAAATTCTCTTCTCCCAGGTCCTGGTTTTGTTTTTTCTCTCTCTAATCCTTGTCAACTTAAAAAAAAAAAAAAGACAATGTTCCAAAATGAGCTGTCAGAGAGGCTAGCCTAACCTAAATGCCTAGTCTAAATCCAGCTCCTTTGGCCATCCAAGGATTAACTCTTCAGTCAGAAAATAAAGAACTTCTGAACTTTGTCTGGTGTAACAACTCCATTTTACCTTCCAAAAAGAGACTTCTGATCTCTGAATCCCCCTCTCTGCACACTTCTCAGCCTGCTTCCTTAGTGGAAGCTGCAGACAAAGTTCAGTTTAAGGTACGTATTACAAGGCTGTAGAGTTCCTGGATTTTTTTCATAGTGTGTTTTAAAAAAAGGTGTAGCAATTTTACAAATTTACCCTTACAGCAGGTGCATTCCCTGCTGGCACCTTTGCAGCTCCTTACACACCTACAAAGGGGTCTTAAACTGATTTTGTGCTCCCTGTAGCCCCTCAGCCTCACAGAGACATAAGCAGTAGTTTTGAAGCCGAGTCTTTCAGGAGCAAGCAATTAAATGAATCCTGAACTGGACAGGATTTTGTGGTTATCCAGTTTAAAACAGGAACACCCTAAAATCCTAAGGGAGTTCAAAACCACACGTTTTTTCATCACCCATAGTTGAGGGAAATCTACTCTGTGACTCCTATGCAAAGATGTTTCCATCTGCACCTGCAGATGTGCAACTGCAGAAAGACAATTCCTGTTTAAAATCCTTAGGGATCCTTGGCTCTGTGAGAAGTTGGCTTTCCTGTTATTTTAATGTTGTCTACATAAAAGTGGTGGGTTTTTTGTTTTTTTTTTTCACTACTCAGCATGCTAAGTCCCATATCCTGTTTCCCAAGACCGATCCTGGAAGGGCTGGGGGGCTTTGAAGTGTTTACTGCTGCCTGAATTTGGATGCTGTGAACAAAAAAAAACAAAAACAAAAACACCCCAAAAAACCCTTGAGTTCTTTACCAAATTTCCCCCATTGAAACAGCCCCGAGGAGTTTTTTTCACACCAGGGATTCCACAGCGTGCTCTGGTTAATGCATGAGTGGTGGCCATGCACCTGAAAGTCCTGAGAGTGCACGGGTGGCACACAATTCATCCACAGAGGGTGCCTGCACAGAGTGTTTTTAGATTTATTTAAGGCCATGTACAGTTGAAACCTGCCACCACTTGCCAGTGTGTAATTGATCTACAGGTAACAGATTGTTCCACTCTGGCACAGCAAAGGGAAAACAATTTGGAGTTACTTACTCACCCCACCTGTCATTTCTCCTCTTGCCTTTGACACAGCAAGAAATTAATTTCTCATAAAAGAAGAAAAAACCCCAGAAAACCAAAAAGCAAACAAACAAAAAACAAAAACAAAAAAAAAAAACCCGAAAAACCCCCAAAACCAAACCAAAACAAAAAACCAAAACCAAACCAAAAAAAAGCTAAAAAATCCCAAAAAACCAAAAAGAAAAACCACCAAAAAACAAACAAAAAACCCCACCAAAACAAACAAACAGATAAAAACCAAAACACAAAAAACCCCAAACAAACAAACAAAAAAAGAAACAAGAAACAAAACAAAACGGTAAAAAACCTCCAAAAAACCAACCTAAACCACAACCCAGAAAACACTCCACCCAAAAGAAACCCATCTAAATCCCTAAATGCCCCCTGTGGCATTACATTCTCATTTTTCCTGATTTTCTTGGCTGTGTGTGTGTGATGGTTAGCATGGGGTAGGGGAAAAAAGGGGTAGCTTTCAATTTGTAGTGAAACCCATTGCAAGTCCACCCACACCAGCAGAATTCAATGTCAGCCAGAAATGTTCCCCAAAAGCTGTGGAAATGTGCAGACAATGCTGCAGCAGGTGAACTGCCAGAGGGAATAGCTCAGCTGTGGAGGGCTCTGCACTCCAGCCATCAGGAAATGCACTTGCAATGGAGAGAGTTTTTTGACATCACAATATCCTACAACTTGGTGTAGAGATGGAGCTGTAAAAATGCCAGCAAACACATTTTTGGGGTAGGTGAGTACTTTGCAGGCTGCAATTGCTCCCATCTAGAAGGAAGACTTATGCAAACTGGATAAATGCTGGCCTGAAAATATAAATGTAGTCGAAACAGTAAAAGAAAGAAGTGTCTATGGTTATCCCACGTGTGTACATGCTTCATTTGCAAATATAATTGTAATGACTGCACGTGCAAATGAAACCACACTTTGAACAAATTACACAATGTCTTGCTACAGGCACGTAAAAGAAAACTCATCAGAATATTACTAATTGGTCCATGTAACACACACATGAAATGCAAATGCAGTGCTGAAAACCCGCTGGAACTAGAGCGTAGCAGACTGTTTATTCAGTGTACTCAGGGGCCACTTTTTATTTCTGGGCTTTATTTTCAGGAATTTAGGACTTCCTCAGAGACAGATAGGTAAGCAATCCAGCACTTTGGAGAGAAGTGTTTAACCTAAAACATTATCACTGTTGGAAAACAAAATATAATATTTAAAATACCAGTCTTTTTTTAAACTGTGCTGCTTCTTTTAAGAAAAGCATAAAATTATCTGCCTGCAGGATCTGCAAAATTGTGGGGGAACATGTTCCATGGAAAATAGCACATTCTTTTTTGAAGGTCTCAAAATTTTGGGGTTTATATCAGTATGATTTCGTCTCAGAAAAAAAGTGAAGGTTTTTCAAGGACTGTAGTTGTACCATCCTACGAAGACTTGGAATGCTGTGACTTGGATAGCTATCACTGAAATATTATTCTGGTAACAGTAAAAATACACATCGCTTAAAGCCTTATTTTAGTAACTCTGTTAGACAACTAAGATGTGGAAGCATAATTTTCCATAGGATTCTTTTTTGCCACATGGCCATTTGCTGGTAGCTCTTTTACAGCAGGTTTTGCTGTTCTAAACAGATTGGGTTTCAAATAGATTTGCTTGGAGAATAAACAACTTCCTCATGGGAATCCTGATGGCACCTAGAGATTATTTTAACTTGCTTCTGAGGCAGGTGAGCTACACCTGGAGGTTTGTGTTCATGGTTTCAAACTCTAATTGCTCTGTAGGCTTCAGGGTGCTTGAAATTAAAATCTTACCAGCTCAGTTATTTCTGTGCTTGGCTAACCCACCCAATTTGTCTAACCCACCTACCTGTTTTGGTGTGATCCACCATGCAGTTGACAATAACCCTAAAAAAAACTACTGAGGGCCTCCTCAGAACCACATCTGATTTTTTTTCCACAGCCCCTCAATGTGACCAACAGCAGCACAGCCTGGCTCTCCCCAGCCCACCTCACACCCACCTTGCTCTGCCTCCATCTGACAGGAATTATCTCTATTTGTTCTGGGAATCCAGGCCTTTATTTAAGGTGGGATCCTGCCATTTAGCTGTGCAAAAAAAAGGTCATTAAAATTGCATTCAGTCCAGTCTGAAATTTTGCCAACCACTTTCTTCTGCCCAAAAAAAATAGAGAGGCAGCTTTCTAATGGAGGGTGAAGACAAAAGGCAATGGCATTCCTGAAGCCCATCTGGGAGCTTATGGAAAAGTTTGAAAAAGCTAAACTGTTCTTGTACAGTTCTGCGTAGGTATTAGACATTTCCCCTGTTTTTCTTTCCTTATTATACATTATTGAGGATATTTACTTGAAGAAGGAGTCTTTGTTTAAGTATCCATCTTTCTTTTTTTACTTATTAAGAATCTGAAATCCTAATCCTCTGCTTGTGACATCCCAGCAGGACTGCTATGGAAATTATTACACTGCCAAAACCCAGAGGACTGTGACACCAGGTAGAGAATAAACAGGAGAGGCGGATGAACTGTTAGGAAATAAGGACCCCTTTTTAATCTAAATATTTTCATTAATAAAGAACAAGGGAAAGGAAGGGAAGGGAAGTACATGATATGTTTCTGAGGCCCAGCTACTCTTTTAACCAGGAGTTCAGGAGGATAAAGTGTGAAAGGGCCCCGTCACTCATAAGAGAAAGGCTTTATTATATTGTACAATGTTTTTTTAATCTAAACCTTTGGCTCCTGTGATTTATTTACATACCTTGATTTTTTTTTTCTCTGAGGTCCTCAGGCACCAGTGTCAGGAACAGTCACAGACAAGCATTTGCTGTGCTTGGGTTGCCAAGTGACCTCCAGAAACCTCTGTCAAGGGCAAAGATATTGTCAGATGCCTTCAGAAACAGCTCTCAAAGTTTTAATAAAAATCATAGTCTTTACACTCCTACAATAACATTCATGTTCCAACCTTCTCTTTCCTAACTGTGAACATGCACCAGATGAAAGTCTACATTTTCATTTGGTATTTAGCCCCAGGGAATGGGGGCTTTAGTGAAAACACTGAATGTAAAGTGTTAATGGACAGGTTTTAAACCCTCAGAAGCTGTATGATAGTAGCTGTACCAGGCTCCACTGCATGTTCATCTTGTTGATAGAAAACTCATCAAAAAGGAAAACTGTCTGGGCTGACAGCCATCAAGAATGGTGTGAAATTAGGCTATGCAATGACAAAAACAAAAAATATCATTGAATGTACATAAAGGTCTAACTGGGAATGGCAGAAGATTCCAAACCAAATTCCTGACCCCAAATCCAGCAGAGAGGTAGAAAGAAAAAACAGAGAAAAGAAGCACATGGACAATATTTTTGTTTTACAAGCAAGGAAGGAAAAAGGAAGAGCATAAGGCAAATGACACAAGAGATTGTAAAACATTTTTGCTAGTACTGTCCAATGAGTGTGAAAGGGAAAAAAGATAGTGATATGTCCAAGGTGTAGGTTCCCTGGCCAGGCACCAAACATTATTAATCATCCAGTGGATGCAGCTGGGGAGGAATGGTAGATTTCACAGCAAGGGAGAGCAGCTGCCCTGCAAGAGGTATCTTCACAAGAAGAGATCATTATCACTGTCTGTGGTCCAGACAGAGCAGTCAAAAAATTTGATGCTTTACTCACAATTGCTCATGAAGCAAAGGTTGGAAAATCAGATAAAAATCAGTTGCACACGGAGGGTGAGATGGGAGAAAGCTTTCTATAAGAAAGTACAAAGGAAAAAAAAAACAAACCCAAAGCCAAATGTGCACTTGAAAAATATAAGCCCTGCTTTAATTCCTTGTCATGCTGGGGTACATTCCAATAGAATCACTGCTCTGTACCTTGGAAATTGACCATATCATGTTCGTCAGAAGGAAGCAATGATGAAACCCTCTAAACTGCTGAAGAAGGCAATAATGTTCCAAACACAAATGCCTAGATGTAATCAAGGTCTGCACTAGTAACTGAGCTTCCCCCAATTTGTTTCACTCCATCTCCTCAGGTGTGTGAGTGTGAGGAACACAACTGTGAAGTTTGCTTGAGTCAGCTGATGTGAATTACAAATCCATCTGATGGGGAAAGCAGAGCAGAGCAAAACTAATCAGGAATGAGGAATCTGAAGCAGCCAGACCTCCCAGGCCAGAACTGCTGCCTGCTTGGAGCTCACTGCAGGCTGTGTCATGCCTGAGTGCCACGGGGCCAGTCCATGCTCAGCCGAGGGGCTCAGAGGAAAGGAGACAAAATTCCCTTTACTCAGCCACAGAATGCCCAAGCAATAGCTATTTCCAGCTCAGAACTCAAATGACTCCTAGTCCTTGTGAAATTTCCCCAAAGCAGGAGATTTAAGGAGCGTAGCTCAAAAGTTTCTCTCTTCCCCAATAGGAGGTGTGCGAAGTGCAGAAACCACATGTGGGTGCTCCAACCAGGCACATCTGTGCACACAGATTAAAGATTTAACATTACTGTGATGTCATGACTAAGTCCTAGTCACAGAAGCATAGGATATGCCTTGTTGGCATTCCCTGCTGCTGTTCTGCCTTGAAAGGTCTCCAAAAAACCCCCAAACACCAGGCTTGGGGTTACTATCTGCCTTATTTCTCCTTAACCTGCCTCACAGGGGCTTGGTTTATGAATGAGAAGTTTTTTAGCTGCCTCTCCAGTGCCCTTCATCTGCCCTTGTTTGACCCTTAAGAGGACAGGTAAAGATATCTCTTCTCAAAGAGGCAGAGCTATGGAACAGGGATTGGCATGTTTTCTCAAAGGTATGGGACTAGCATTTACACTGATGATTGCAGAATGCATAGGATTTATGAGACTGTTCTGGAGGTGATGGACCAAAATGAAGGAACTTTCACTCATTCTCCCCAAACTGCCTTTGTTTAGACGTGCTGCAGGAAATAAAATGTGATAATATGAAATTAAAATTAAATCTGTGAGGTGATTAGGTGGGAGCAGAACAGAGTGTGCCTCTCTGCTTCCCCACTTCTCTGCAGTGGAAATCTCCAGTTTGGGCTGGAAAACTCCAAAGCAATCTTTTTCAGTGTTCCACACAGCATTTTTAGCTCAGAGGCTGAACTTTCCCACTTTTTTCCCCATAGACAAATCGGGTTTCATCTATGAATCTTCACTTTGGTCTTTCCTCTTGGGGAAAAGATTCTGATGGTCACAAAGCTGTGATGTGCCACGAAGAGTGAAGTCAGGTTAGGAAGAGCAAGATGGTTACTGAAGGTAAAACTCAGGCACTTGCCAAGTTTCCCTCCTTGAACTTTTGCAGTTTGATACTGGAACGTTTTCATGAGTGGCAGGATTTTTCGAAAACAGCAAATCAGAAATCCTTTTTCCACTGAGAAACCGCGGAAAATTCCCGGAAGATTTTCGTCCAGTCATAATAGGAAAGAGCGTTACTGGTAAAAAAAAGCTCACAGTACGTGCAAATATCAGTCCAATTAAATCAGAAAGTCACTTTTCAAAGACACAACAGAAGTGAAGCTACAGTGCTGAAGACAAGGGTGTTATTCAATGGTTTTGGCTAGGAAAATCTTAGAGTGTTATTTTTCTAGAAACATAGCACAGGAGGTTCAGTCTCAGCAAGGGTTTAGGAGGAGAGATAAGGTATTTGCCCAGAATCCGTGTTCTGTCTTCTGAACATCAGGAATGGTTAAAATTATTTTCATGAATATCCACAGATAAAGCCTTAAACCCCATCACTTTTTAGATTCTCCTTAGATGTGGGGAAAGAATATTGTGATTAGTTACCAAATAATGTAATTTTCAATAGGGTGGAGAATCACCTTCGTAACTGATTTTAGTCTTTTAAGGGCTTCCTCTCTCCTGATGAAAACCTTTGATTTTAGCACAACATACTGATCACCAGCAGTCTTCTTCATCTATTAATGTGTCTTTAAAAATAAAAATCTAATCTCATTCTCCCCAGAGCTCAGATGTTTTGTCATGTCTTCAGAACCAAGGAATAGATTATTGGGATGTTGGTTTCATTGTCTTCCTGCTGCTGTTCAAAACCACAGCAAACAAAAGGCCTGTGAATTCTGGGGTAAAGTTACATCAAGAGTGTTCTGCCATCAATTACTCTCACACTGCACTAGCATGACATGAAGAATCACTACAGACAGTCCATGCTGCAAAGCTCACAGTGGAAGACTTTAACCAGACCAAACTTGTTTAAATAAGTCAGTGCTGACTTGGGAGGAAGGCAGAAATGAAGGAAGGCAAGCAGATTTTTAAAAAAAATTTTTTAAAAAATGATTATTTATAGCGTGTGCTGTTTGATTTAATTCTGCACCTGGCACAGAAGAAACAAAGAAGAAAATAACACACTACAGGAGTAAAAAAATACTGTGTAATAGATAAACAAAATGATCAAAATCATCTGTAACTTCTGTTAATAGACCCCTGCAAACTATTGCTTAATGCCAGATTATTTTGAAGCTAAATGAAAGACTGTTCACAGCTGCACATACTTCATCTCATAAATGCAGATTAAAGCAGATTTGAAAGTGTTGTTATGAATTATGCATTATTTTTAAAGAATTAAATGACTAACATAGTCAGCCTGTAGGAACCTGGAATAGGGAAATTTTCAATTGGTGACACCACTCTCTAAAAGAAAGTACTGTGGTGCTCTAAGCATTGTGTCTTGCTCTTCCCATTCACACTTAGTAATTATTTGTCATCCATACAACTCAAAAATGTTTTATCTTCACTGCAGAAAAAGTTCCTTTTCTTCTTAGAATAAACCAGATTTTATTTAAATAAAGACAATTGGATTAGGCCTTGAATATATGTGTGTGTATGTGTAATTTTAAAATATACATAATCTGTATCATTTAAATACAAAATACAATACACTAATTGTACAGTTTTGTGATTGTGTGCTTTCCAGAGAATCATGGAATGGTTTAGTCTGGGAAAGACCTCTGGATTCATCGAGTCCAGCCACCAACCCAGCACTGCCACCTCCACCACTTAACCACATCCCCAGGTGCCAACTCTGCACATTTTTGGAGCACTCCCAGGAATGGTGACTCAAACACTTCCCTGGGCAGCCTGTTCCCATTTTCAGTGAATACATGTTTATATATATACATACTGGTGTGTTTAGGTACATTTACCTCTGTATGTTTACTTGAAACATACATATATAATCCATACAGTGGCTGGCAAATTTAGGGTAAGAATTAGCCCTTGAGAGGATCTCCTGCCATCATATTCACATAATAAAACAGCTCAACTGATGTGGACCACCATTCCTGATATAAAATTCTTTTTAGAAATAGTTCCCACTGCTTTTAAGATGCAAATCTACAGGCCTGTAGTCCAGGGAATGGAGAGCCCATCCCTGTGGCAAGAGCAGCTCTGCCACGCAATGCTCCAGACATCTGAAAAAGCAACAATTACACAGTTTTGCCCCAAAGCAAGGTACTCATTTCCTCTCACAGCCACTACTTTTTGAAAAAATAACTCTTGAGGTAACTTCACTAAGATTCTGCACCAACATACAGCACACCCCATGCACTGCTGTGATTTAGGGGACCAAAAAAAAAAAAATCCAATTTGTCTCTGGTGTCATTGTGTGTTAATGATGATGTCCTCAGACCTTTCCTGTGAACTCTGAAATTGATGGTTCATTGCATAACTCGCCAGAGAATACAGTAATTGCATATTTTTGTTCAATTACTGTCTGGGACTTGTTCATCCAACACAGCAAGGAGAAAGGTTCACTGAGTACCTAAAAGGGCCAAGTCCTGGAGCAGGGCTCAGAAAGCTCAGGAAGCTCAGAAAAGACACCTTTTCCAGACCTCTGTGAAGGACATTTAATCTTATCACCCCTTCCTTTCTGAGATAAAGGGGTTTTCATGTATACAAAATTCGTGCTGAGTGGTGTGGTAGCCCAGCCGTGTGTCACGCACCTGGCGCAGCATCTGCAGCTCCCAGGGCCAAATATGATAAGTTTTGGGAGGATAAAAATGTCATAAATTCAGGGGGCGAGTTGGTGGAGGTCAGAGTCCAGCAGGGCGTGTCAATGTAAACAAATGAAACATGAACGGCACTTGAAAAAGTGGGAAATAAATTGTTGAGTACTTTGGGGTTTATTTTTTTCAGATCTTTCTGCTTCTTCTTCCACCAATTTTTTATCCCTTTAGAATGCCAATGCTTCAATGCATATTTATTTCTGGGGAATAATGAATAAAGGCTTTATGATATGCCTCTTCAAAATAAAGTCATATTTTTATTCAAATGCAAAAAATATCAGAATCGGAAATCACTGGTTAATAGCTACCAAAACACAGAATATTTTTCATGTATACAAAGAAAAAGCTTTCCCTTAAATTTTTAAAGTTTCATTTCAACTACTAATGTTTGGTTCATTTTTCGGCCTTCTCTTCCTTTCTAAAAGGAAACACATGTTATTTGATGATCCCAGTAATAAGTCATTAGTCAGCGGACCCTACTCCTTTATCCTCAACAACTCAGAAGGTAAAAAAATTCTACAGTCATGATCTTCTTTTGTAATTGAGCTCTCCTTGAACTCTCATGCAATCAATATGAGAATTTGCCTGTGATATCCAAATTAATTTTAGCTATTTTGACCAGTGCAGATCTTTTTCTGATGTTGTTCCCCTGAAAACTCTAGAGAAATATTTCATTTAAAAATGCAACGTAGTAATTTGAAACTTTGTATAACAATAATAATAATAGCAATAGTAATAGTAACAATAACAATAATGTTATCACTCTTTTCAATGGCATCATTTTAGCAACATCTGTAGTGTTGTTTGGGCGCTTCCAATCATCATAGGGAAGAAAAGAATCCCTGCCTATTTTGAGAGCATTTGTGTTTGTTTACTGTTGCCTGCTGCCATCTGAATTTTTTAATTGACTTACAAAAAGCAGTTCCCAGGAGTGCTTGGACAAACAGTCATTAATTTATTTGGCTTTGAGAACTTTTACCCTTAAGTATTTTTGCTTGATAAGACTGTTA
This sequence comes from Leptocoma aspasia, assembly GCA_013399835.1. Lineage (NCBI taxonomy): Eukaryota > Metazoa > Chordata > Aves > Passeriformes > Nectariniidae > Leptocoma > Leptocoma aspasia. Next base: position 155,135 of record VXAX01006528.1, on the reverse strand, counting down.
TTTTTCCTCAAGTTCAGCCTTGAGCAGGATACCTCAAGGATCTGCAGTACCCACAAGTTCACTCGGGAGGTCCAGGCAGCAGGAATTTTCCAAGATTTTGTCAACTCTTCATTTTGACAGCAGCAAGAATTTTTTCTTTACCATTTTCAGGGTCTTTTTAAGCCTTGCCTGGCCTAGTTCAAGGCCAGGGCTTGGAGAAGCCTGGTCTGGTGGAAGGTGTTGGACAAGATGGGATTTCAGGACCCTTCCCACCAAAACCATTCCATGACTGTGATTTTTGACCAACTAACTAAATGTAGAATTCAATAGAAAAAATGTTTTTCTTGATAAAAGTCTCTTTGCCTGTTGGTGCAAAAGCTGTCCCCATGCCACCTACTCACCCCAGACTCCTCCTTGCTCCATAAACTTTCCCACTGGCTGCTTCCAGGGACAGGGTGTTCAGAACGCAAGTTTTTAAGAACTTGGCTTCTAAAGGCCAAGGCAGCCTTAAAAAAAATGCAACCCAGGACTCCTGGAGCAAATGTTCATGAAATAGATATTTAAGCCCTTTACTCAATGTCAGGGGGAAGTCTGCTTTTTTTTTTTTTCCTCAAAGGTGAATGTTTTCCATCAAAAATGAACTTGCTACTTCCCCAAATGTTCCTAAATCAAAGGAACCAAAACCTCTGCTTTAGGGATTGCCAATATTAAAGAAAACATTTAAGCATCTGTTTAAATACCTCTAAAATAAGTGGAAATTAGAGACATGTCTTCATAAGTCACACCCACAGTGACTCTCAACATTGCCAAGCCACTCTCCTAGGATTCTTCTTTGTTCCAAAACTAATTAATATTTCCCAGACCTAAATGCCCCCAGGCCTCTTTGCCTCAGGCCTGCTCAAATCACTCCAGCTTTCTTCTTCTCACCTCTTTGCTTATCTCCTTCTTGAATTTGGGTTGGTTGAGGCATCATCAGTCTTTGTCAGGCAGGAAAACACATTTAATCCTTTCCCACCGTGACCAAAGTCTCAAAATTGGTGAAGGGTTCAGCTAATCAGGGCCAGCTTTTGCTGGCTCCAAAATAAATCCTGATTACCAAATATGAACTGAAGATTTATAATATTGGTAATATGACCACTCTCTTTCAGTCCTTGCACTTCACAGCTCCATTTAAGCTGTTCCTGAATCCTACAGTGAGTCCAGGATTCGGGATATAGGATTTCTGAGTTCATATTTTTCAATTACCATCCTCAAATATAACTTCAAAACTGACACTGATTATGCAAGTGGTGCTGTGATTCTTTTTAGCCCATTTCTCTACCAAAACAAGGTTATGGTGAGAGCCGTTTAGTTACACACCTGTTTTATTTTAAAAAAACCCCATGCAATTCACAATTGTTGGTCTATTTTAGTGCTGAGATACTGAGATTTAGACAAACAATTCCCTAAGCCTACTTAGATCAAAATTTTTCTCAAAATCTCCTATTTTATTTTATTCCAAAAACGGCCCCCCCCCCATCATGGAATTTTGTTTTTATCATGGAATAATAAGAAAAAAATTTGTTCTGTCTATATCTAGCAATCCTATAGGGTTTTAAAAATAATTGTTCTTGGCATTTATCAGGCACCAAAGGTAGATATACATGATTCTATCAGCTTTAACCTTATTATCTGTTATGGTTACAACAGGCCAAGAACCACAATGTTGTGGTTCAACTTCACCTACTTCAGTTACAACCTCATTTACCTCAGAAGCACTGCACCTGTCTGTCTATTCTTTCTCTAACAAAGTAAGTGGGAAGATAGCCAGACACCTAAATTACATCAAAATCTCTACAGTTCTTCCATTAAAAAAAAAATTTCAATTTTCACATGTCACTTCTAGATCTAAAATGTTCGAACAGAAAAAAGTTGTGATTACTTATTTAGGTGGTAGACAGAACTGAGGACTTGTATAAACCCTTTCTTGTGGCAATTTTACAAGCACATTATCTAATTTATCCTTTTTTCCCAACAGGATGCCTCATTACCTTGCAATAATTTATTATATTCAATAAATTATGGAGCTAATAAAAGCAGGCATTATTATTTTTATCATGCTGCTTTCTTTTTCTTCTGTGAAAGAGAACAGTTTCAGATGTTGGTGTGATCTACCTGCTGTATTGATTGGAATATTTTCAAGATTGGAATTGAATTTAAAAAAGAATAGCAGATCTTTTGAAATTATAGCCAGCCTGAAGAAGGCTCAATTAAAAAGGCAGAGCATTAATTTAAAGCTCAGAGAAGAGGAAAGTAACCTATTATTTTTGGATAAAATAGGAACAGACAAGAAAAAAATTTCCTGCTTCACATGAAGATAGAAAACCCTGAAAATCTTAACAAGATTCTGTCTTTGTCAAGTTTTAAACTCAGATCTCAGATTTTTGAGCATCTGTCAACTGAAATTCCAAACCCTGCCCTGCCTACTCAAATTATGGACTTGAGACTTACATGAAGCAGCCACACTGTGCTTCCTTTTCAGCATCAAGAAAATAGAGATAGCAAAAGATGTGCTTAATAATTTTGTACTTCTGAATAAGAGTAATTTAAACCCCACTTTACTTCCCCAGACTCTATAGTAATAGGCAATTGGAGGCTTTCTGAATTTTTGGAACATTATTTCAGTACTAAATATGAAGTGGGTTGGGATTGTTTGCCTTTGGAAGGTTTTTTTTATTATTTTATTGTTGTTGTTTTGGTTTGTTTGTTTGTTTGTTGTGGATTTTTTTTTGTAGTTGTATGTTTGGTTGTTTTGTTTGTTGAGTTTTTTTCCCAAAGAAAATTATTTTGAGAGAGGAGACTTGTGTCTTTTGTCTTCATATTTGCTGTCTTTCCAGGTGAAGGGAATAGCTTCTCCCTCCTACTCATTCCAACATCCAATGGAAACTGAGACCCAAACTTTGGAGCTCAGTGATTTTACTTTTCTTCAGGGCTTGAGAATTATTGTTTCGGAGGATTAAGTTAGATGACTCAAAAGGTTTTGTTTTTTTTTTAAGTCTCTCTGCTTCTATATAAAAGCAACCCTACAAAGTTAGCAAAACGAATTGCTGTCCTGTGCAAATCAAATAATGTAAAGTAGATTCATCAGTTTCTTCCCTGGATCCCAGTTTCCTGCACTGCCATGCTGTCCAACTCCTTGATTGACAAGATTGCAGCTTAATTCTGGAGTGGGAGGCAACTGGCTAAATTGGCAGGATTTCAAATGCCTTCCCTGAGGTCCTGGTCCCCAGCTCTTGTCCTGTGCTTATGAGTGTCTGCAGGAAGGTTATCACAGCTAGGGCAGATGGGGATTTATACAACCCACGCTTTTCCTCTGGGAGAGTTCCTTAAAAAAACTGGAAAAACAAGAACAAGCAATTCAGCTTCTATTAAAAAAAAAAAAAAAAAAAAAAAGAAAATCAGGGCTCTAACATTTCTTCTGCTCCGAGACAATCTGAGGAATAGNAAAAAAAAAAAAAAGAAAAAAAGAAAATCAGGGCTCTAACATTTCTTCTGCTCCGAGACAATCTGAGGAATAGCAGACTCAAGAGTCATATATCATGCACCCTCACCTGTTCTCTCTCCTATTTCAACAGCTGTTTGCAGTCATTGTAATAGCATAATTGTTACTTTAGGGATTTCGAACCTGTGTGAGTAGCTTCTGCCTTAAAACAAGTATAAGACAAGCAGATTGCCTCAGCAAAAAGAAAACTGTGAGGGTGCAAAAAACCCACAGCACCATCCAGCAGTCCAGTTCAGGGGCTGAGGGAATTCTGCTCATCCAAATTATTAATCTTTAAAAGTACCCCAACACTCTGAGCTGAACAGTCTGTCCTCCCATGTGCCTGAACTTTCTGTACAGTTAAGTATCTACACAATATTCTAAATAATTAAGAGATGAGAGTTTTATCCCTGAACATATTCAGTTAACACTGAACCCAAAAAGAAGCCATTTATAACACCATTCAAATCTGCATAAATCCCAAAGAAAACATCAGAAAAAATAAAAGGAAAGGAAAAATAAAAGGCAGAAGGGAAGGGAAGGAACAAGAACAGCTGCCCTCTTCAAACCCACAAAAACCAAAAACCAACCAACAAAACCCTCCCAATAAAGCAAAGAACAAAAATCCCAAACCAAAACCAAAACCTGGACTTAGCATCTTCAAGTAGGTATAATGATGCTTCTGGGCTTTATTTTGACTATATAACAAAGTAAACTCTGTGTTTCAGAGAGGAAACTTATATAGCCCTTCATAATCAGCCATCAAATAGTAGTTAAACAGAATAGATAGGGGACAGACAAGTATTCTAAAATTCAAGGCCTGGTTCAGTGTGGTTTAAGACAGTTCATGGACGCATGAAAGAACTCAAGACAAGACTGCAGTTTCAAATCTGGGAAAGCCTTGTGTGCTCACAAGTTTGTTGACTTTTTCTAAATGTACTAACTAGCTGATCTAATGGAATATACTACCTCACAAATTTTGTTCTGCCTCATATTCTTGCAGCATCAGGGCCTCTATAGTTGTACTACTAAATAAATGTTATTTGAACAAATTTTTTCACTTGTGCTCAAAGGAGAGCTCCATCTTTCCTCTCAAAAGAAGTGGAAAGAGGTTTGTGCAAACTGACAATGCAAACACATCTCTGTTTGAGAGTAATCAGCAAATACTTCTGTCTTGATTTCTTCTTTTTTCTCTCCAAATAGAGTCTGTGGCTGCAGTGAAGGGACATTACAAATCCTCAGTAAGGAACTCCTGAAATTCTGCAGTTTCTGTAGAAGCAGATCCATCAGTGCTGAGATAAGGGAGAAAAGTGCCTTGGATCATTTACCAGTCTTCCGTGGTGTAGGTACAGACAAATACGAAAAAAATATCAGCCTACCCAATCTGGCTAATGAAATACTGATGCTAGAGCAGTACTACAAAAATTACAGGAAAACCACAATGAATGCAGATTCTCCATGATGAGGGCTCCACAGTTTTTACATTATTTAACTTAGAGCAAGCGGGGATGAAGGCAGAAGAAATGGCACAGATAAACACAGCAGAAGGCACTCAGCTGTCTCCCTGTCACAGCTGAGGTCACAGGCTCAGGAGAAGTGGCAGGAGCAGCAGGTGCCCCTGAGATCCTCCTGGCACTTTGCCACTGTCACATGTTGGCCGGATCGTGCTGTGTGAATCAACAAAACCCCTCTCCCCATTCCAGCAAAATAACCTGCCACCAAGGTCTCCCTTTGGAGGCTTGGAGCACTTGACCTAAGGCACAGGGGAGAAAACTGCAGTATTCCCAGTGATTCCACGAGCTTTGAGCCAGCTCCGTGGGCTGTGGGAACGAAGAAATGTCACCCAGTGTCCTGCCTGGGAATCAACTCTCCCAGGCACTGTGGCTGTCACTGACCTTCACGGGGGCAAACAGCAAACTCAGTTTTCATGCTTCTGTTTTCAGCTGGTCTGTTTTCAGCCAATTCCCTCTTCTCTTGAGGGAGAAACTCCCTGTGAGACAATAAAGGCAAAACACCAGGGAGATGCACGCAGGAAAAAGGGATTTCTGCAGGAATCACGTATATGAAAAATTGTGTTCATGCAGCTGTGTGGGGAAAAAAAAAGAAGAAAAAAAAAAAGGGAAAAACTGCATTCTGATACTAGAGGGGAAAGCAGACAACTGGAATGGGTCTCAGCTGTGAGTTTGCAAGTTGCCCATGTAGAAATGTGACAGAGAACTTTGTCTGCCTGGTTCTTCTCCCTGTCTGTGCAATCTGATCATATCTGAATATTATCATGTACATTTACCTTTGGTACCTGATAAATGCCAAGAACAATTATTTTTAAAACCTTATAAGATGCTAAAGATAGTCACGACAAATTATTTTCTTTATTCCATGAAAAAAGAAAAAAAAGAGAAGTTTTTGTGATAAAATAAATTAGGAGATTTTGAGATAAATTATGATCTAAGTAGACTTAGGGAATTGTCTGTCTAAATTTCAATATTGTTGGAAGCAGAAATACGCAAAGAAGAGGGGCTTCATGCAAAGAGGAAATCACCTGGGAAAAGCCTAAATAATAGAAATACAGACTCTGCTGCCTGGCACACAGTTTCTTGTGTTGGCATATCAAGAGCACGTTGACTTCTACCTCTGCCTGGTAGATCTTTGTGCAAACTTTAGTTTGTAGCTCGTTGGAATCAGGTTTTGTTACCATTTTATTTTCATACTTTACTCTAGCTCCTCTCCTAATAGAATGGATCAATTATATATATTTTTAAAAAATTGTTATATACAGTAATTATTATTAGGGAAAACAAGGCAGAGTCAAGATAATGCTAACTCTCAAAAAAAAAAGGGTTTTTTTATAGAGGGAAGTTCTGTATGTGATTTAAAAATGTCAGTGAAAAAATTCTATGTATTTTGAAATAGACAATGTTGTTATTATATTATTATGTATACTTATTTCCTTTATAATGATTCCCAGAAAGCACCCTGCAGTTTATTAGCTAGTAACATGCAATATCTGTTTACAGGCAGATATTAAAAAAGATTCTTTGTACGCTGTGATAACTCAAATTCTGAGAGAAGAATTGAAGATTTTAATCAATGTCTTTCATTCCATTTCACAAGGCAGCCCAGCCAGAGGATATCAAATAATCACTGTTTCCCTGCATAAATGTCTGTGTATAGAAAGGGCCCTCTACCCATACTAAGTAATATTTCAGTCTAATCAGTTCTTTGCCTTCTTTCTACCTGCTTATTCCCTTGGTTAATATGTTGAGCCTCTCTTACAGGAATCATATTGAGTTGCTTTTGAAACAAGTGTCATGTCATAACAAGAATATTACTTCTTTCAATCACAAAAAATGGGAAAGAGGACAGGAAGTTTCTAAACACAAAAAGTTTCCTTTAATGTATATTACCAGCAACATATTTCCAAAACAAGACATTAGGTTATTTTAAAATTTTATATTTAAAAACTATCTTTGAAGTAAATTCAGTGGCTTTTCCAGAATCATGCACTGGGCTAGTTCTGCTCTCAACTGGATCAACACAATCCTCCAGAAGTCAATGTCATTGCAGCATTGTAAATGGGATGGGATCTGGTGTGGGCCTTCTTCCTCCTTTTGACTGAGATATTGTATTAAATATATATTATTTGTCTTTCCTTCTTCCTTTTTTTTTTTTTTTGTTTCAAAACTCAGTTTCAACTTTTTTTTTCCCCTTTATGCTCATTTTGCCCCAGGCTTAGGTTTAGTTTGGACAGACTGAAAGGAGAAAAAAAAAAAAAGGCAAAACAAACACTGTTGTTTCCTTTTGAATGTTATTCAGGCACCAGGGGCTAGGTCTTGATTAATGCTCTCTTTTGAAGCCATTGTTATCTAAGATCTTATACAATTTGTTTTGGAATTTTCATTGTTTTCAGAAGTCGCGTTGAAAACTTAATGAACTTAACACAAAGAACTACTGTAATGAGGTAATGAGATAAGTCCATACCAACACAAGGGACAAAAATTAATTATTTCATATGCTGCCAGCGGGCATCAGTGTTAAGGGAATGTATGAACAGTGAAAGTCTGATTCAGCTGTCCAAACACATGCATCCAGTAACGTTTGGGATACCCTAGGATTTCTCACATGGCATTCATATGCAAATCCAGAAATCCTTGCTTTCTTGGGGTATCATATCTGACAGGACTCTTTAAATTCTCCAGTGTCTGAAGTGACATGGGAGAGAGTTTTGTTCAGCCAATTGAATCAAGACCAGTCTGTGTGTTCCATCACTTGTCATCACCAGGAAAAAAAAATCAGCTTTATGCTTTGTTGATAAGGGACACACCCTTTAAATGCTTCAGTATACTGGAAAATTGTCTATATGAATTTTACATGGTTTGCAATGCATAAACATGAAAACAGTCCCAGCACCTTTATGGCACATACTTTCTTTTGTCTGTCAAATTATAGCACATTCCTCTGAGGACAAATACAACTATGCTGTGGATCCTTAGAAAACCAGGTAAAAGCCAGAAGTCCAAATAAACTGCTACATAATTAGATACAGCCCCTGTGACATTTGCAAAGTTGCTTCTGTTTTATGTCATAGTGAATTAATCTGGGGTTTAATACAATCCCTGAATACAGGTATCAACAGGATTTTGTTTCCATCAACATGTTCAAGATTAGAGCACAGCATCATAAACTGCTTCTCAACCACATGTAGTGTGGAAAGTTTATAAATTAAAACGAGACACTGAACAATTCAGTTTATGCTGTGAAATGTATTTTTCTTGTTTTGGACAGATCATCTAATATTTATTTTACCCTTGCTGTAGCATTTGTTATGAGTTTTAGGAGTTTTTACTCCTCTTTTTCAGAATGAGCTTCCAAGTGATCTGTTCCCATTTAGTGTATGAGAAAGAGGCTGGATCTTTTGGGTCAGTGTTTGCAATACACAGACAAAAAACTGCTCTGCAGTTGCCACTAATATAAAAATATTATATAAATATAATATTTTATCATAT